>JANAVB010031617.1:53312602-53438997 GCA_029216955.1 Iris pallida
TAGATGCATTCTTTAATTGAACAAATTCATTGGCAAAAATTGGGACTCTGACTGGCTTCAGCAGTGCCGAGTCCTCAGGAGGGATGGTGGCAGGTAACAGTCCTCGCAGAGATGTACATGCGGTTCAGTACCACTGCGGAACCTTCCTTGACGATATCCAATCCATCCAGCCTTAGCTTGTCGGGATGGAGTAATATCCCACTTCATCTGTCTTTGTTGGCCTGAATGGAATAAACGGGCTATGTTTACTCTTTGTCAAACCAGTCAAATACATAGGCTGATTTACATCACCATCCCTATAGTAACTGTATGATACTTTGTCCAGAGCAGGCTGGGAATTCATGTCAATAGCATCTCCAAAAAGGAATACTGGCTTCAAATGGGCAACACCATCTACACTTTGTAATGGTAGTCCACTCATTAGGTTCAGTAAAGTATCATCCTCCTGATTGGTCAACAGATCTATTCTTGTGGAAGGTCCGTCAAATTGGGGAAAATAAACATGTGATAGATCACTTCTATAATTATTTCCCATACTTCCTTCAAATTCTGCTTCCTGAGCCAGAATATCCACTGCAAATGAAGAATAAAGTATTAAAAATCTTCAATGTCAAGAGATGATAAAGCTCAACATACGCTCAGTTTTTACTAAGCGTACAGCTCAGCATACACTCAGTTTTTTTTATTAAGCGTATGGCAGACTCAAGGTTCAGCATACGCTCAGTTTTCTTTAAGCGTATGGCAGACTCGAGGTTCAACATACGCTCAGTTTTCTTTGAGCGTATTTTATCTTAAGTGAATGGTTTTTAAAGTTCAGTTTATGATCAATTTGAGTATATCAGCGTATGGTTGACAAGATGATCATCAAAAGTTTACGTTAACACAGGAGTTAGCGTATCTCAATGAGACAAATTGCCATAGCATATTCTTTTAAAAGATAGTGTATTTTGATATCTCTATCAAAAATACGCGTATCTTACAGATATACGCTCCAAACATACTTTTCGTAAAAAACGAAAAATATGGAATACAGCTAAACCCTAAAGAGGGAAGCGTATTTGCTGACGTATTGACCCTAAAGAGGGATACGTTTTCTGAGTTTTGTTCTAACCAGAGCCCTAAAAAAGGAATAGTTATTTGTTCATCATCATCTTCGTCCTCACCATAAAGAGGTTTCAATGGCCGTTCACTGCGTGAGACACGCTGACTGGCCGTCCTCTTGGTAGTGGCAGTGTCGACGGCAGGATGAGATGACTCTTCAGGGGCTTTCCCCTTTCCTTTCGCAGCAGCATCAATCTTGGGTGCCATTAATGGAGATGGAGTTGAAGACGAAGAAGAAGAAGAAGAAAGATCTTGAGTTTCTGAAAGCTCTTTTCTCTCTTGAAGGCAAAAGCTCTGGTAAAGAAATAAAATAGGTTTTGGGAGACCTATTTATAGAAGAAAGAAAGAAGTTCAAAACGGCGGATATTTTCTAAACAAAATCCCTAAAGAATTGCACTGATATTGAGGAAGATAATGAACTCATGCCAGCGTGTCAGGACTCATTCCCACTTTCTGTTCAAAGTAATTTCGAACTTTTGAAACTCATAAAGTTCGAAAACTTTGAAGGGGGTCTTGTAGGATGTGGAAAATTATGACACGCTGTCATTTTTATCCATACGCTTAAAGACAGATGACAGTTGAAGACCATACGCTCAATTCAGGGTTGTACGCTCATTCAAAAGCCATACGCTCAGTAAATATTTTATTATTTACTGAAGTGACAGCACAGCATATGTTTAAATGAGGAATGAATCTGACACTTCATCTTTCGTGCAAAGACAGCTGTCACGAGAAAAGTAACCGTCGTATAGGTTTTCGAAGAGCCGGTTTTGTCTTTTACGAGGACAACTCAGCAACCTTCATAAATGCAAAAGCCATCATTCCTGTCAGTTTTGACAGTCTGTCAGCCGTCAAATCCGCAGTCACGACGCTCGAGAAGATTTTGTCAGTTATAGGAAGATATGGTGTACCAAAGAAGATTGATGATAGCCACGTGGCCACTTCTCCAGTGAGCGTATCAACCTCACATGACTCCTTCTTCACATAGTCAAGTGAGCGTATGGACCTCACATGATTCCTTGCTAAATAAGCGAGCGTATGACCTCACATGACTCCTTGTCCACAAAGTGAGCGTATGGATTTCCTATGGCACTACGCTGTCCAAGTCAGCGTATAAACTTTTCTTCAACGAGGCAGCGTATTACAGCAACCATAACCAGGATTACAGTCAACACACGTTCTCACGTGTCCTGTACCAGTTATCCACTTCTCTAGAAGTTATGCAACGTGGCATCCAGGCCATCAATCTCTCCTGAACATGCTCCACTACTTTCAACCGCACGCTAATGTGTCTCCATCAGAATTCGCCACGCGTCCCTGCAGTTATGCATACGTCAAGTAACTACCTGAGCGTATGCTTAAGGACAGTTATCCTGAACTCTATAAAAAAGAGTTTCTTCACATTCATCAGGGACTACAAGTCATTTTCAGAGAGAACAGAGAGATTGCCCAGTTGCTGTCCAAGTTCTTCGAAGTTCGAGTTTTCTTCATCGCATCGTCCAAGGGATAAAGTAATCGTCTTCTAGATTAGATTCCTACAGTTGTAATTTTCTCAGATACAAAATAAATAAAGTGAATTTATTTATGGAAAACGGGTACGTCCAGCCTACGTTGCAGTGTCGGTGGTAGAATGATGTCCTAGGTCATAACATCTAACACAGTATAAGTATAACTGTACAAGATATACTCTCCGAACGGAGGACAAATAGAAGGTACATCTCAATCACAATCTAAGGTGGAAATAGCACGATATCATAGATATGAAAATCGAAAAGGAAGTACAAACAGAAAGGGAAATAAGTCTAAGTGTCTATACGACACAATAACAACAACAAAACATAATACAGCTCAAGTCTCAACTGACAACAACAAGGTAAGATAAAGCCTAACTAAACTAGTCTAGGCAGTAGGGGTGATATCATCAGCTAGAGCTGGGTCCCCCTGAGAGTCCAGCTCGTAAGTGTCATCTAGGGCTGCTCCATAGTACGTAGGACAAAAATCTTCGGCGTCATCTGTAATATTTTCAACAGGTTCAGTCAGGACAGGAACGAGCACAATACATCTCACGCAGTTCATATCATGGCAAGAAATATAAAGCATGCAACAGAGTAAGATACATGAACTGTAAGAAGATGTACACGAAAATAAGAGATATATTTGTAAATTGGAAATATATATATGATAAATAAAAACTGTAAGTGACTAGTGATTCAGAGCACAAGACGGTTATGAAAACGACAAGATGTTGCACACGAGTAATCTATAGAGGTTCACACGAGTAACTACAAGATTGATCACATAACCACTTCTACTCCCCCATCCCCAATTAATACACAATGATCCAGTCAAGTTATGTTATTGCACATGAAGTATAGTTGTACACGATGATCATATGAGCACACGAGAGTACACGATTTCATACGATTTTATTTGCCATTGATTGTGAAAGTACAGAACAATTTATATGGGAGGACTGAACTTAGACTCACAATACAAACTCGCTCGTACGAAGAAAGCCTAGGGACGAAAACCTTGGTACAGCAATCTAAGTACAATTGTTTATTTTTTATTATGGGGGGTGACGATAGAGGCTCGAAAAAGTGACGGCAGCTCTGCCTTACTCCTTGGACGATCGGACGCAGTCTTGGCTCTGGGGAAGAAATACTCTGTGTCTGGCTCTGCACGTATCTCTCTGTGCTCTCCTTTTTGTATATATGCTTCTCTGCGCTTCTCTTTGTATGCGTCTGTCTCTCTCTTTTCTCCTTTTTTTTGTGCAAAAGAATAGCACCTTGCTATTTATAGGAGTGGGGGTGATCATTAGGGTTTGCAATGATTACCCATTTTGAAAAGTCGACGGCTTAAGAGTTATCAATCTGGACCGTTCATCTTGAATATAATAAATTCGAGCAATTAATGTGATTGCATCAAATCTTTTTGGCCAATAAATGTTGATTGCCATGAATATTCGTGATTTGTGATAGCCTACCACGTGTCCAATTTGCTTGATTTGATTTGATCTGGGCAATTATGACGATCGCAACAAATCTAATTTTGTTAGGATTTGTTAGCATCCATAATTCCAAGAAAGATAAAACTTCCACGTGTCTCAATTGACGCGAAGAGCACCACATGTCTCAACTGGACCGTCCTGGCAGAGCCGTATATAGGTGGTCCTCTCAGCCGCATGAAGCATGCAGCCGCATGAGGATGGGCAGCCGCATTAGGATGGGCAGCCGCATGGGGATGGGCAGCCGCATGGGGATAGGCAGACGCGTGCAGATGGGCAGCCGCATGAAGTGGACGACCGCATGAAGTAGACGGCCGCATAAATACAGCAACCGTATGAAGTGACCTCGGGACTTGGTGGATCTTGCCATCTGTAAGAAGATTTTCTCCTCTTCCCTAGGAACACGCCATCATGTCAGCGTCATTATTATGTCTTTATGTCAGAGCTGTCATAGCTATCATTTGTCAGAGCAGCCGTCAGGACATTAAATACAGCAAAATATGGAGAAGAATTGTTGAAGGCCACATGGCTTCTTTCTGGGCCACATTGAACTATCCGAGCCGCATGGACCCTTGAGCCGCATGGACTCCTGAGCCTCATGGGGATCCTGAGCCGCATGGGGATCTTTCTGTCGGAGCCACATAGGCCTTTCTTTATTCTTTTCCATGCTTCTACAAGCCCCCCTTCAAAGTTTCCAATTTGCAAAATTGAAATACTTTGAATAAGAAGCATGGCCATGTAAAAACTCTTCGGGCCGCATAGGATGTTCTGGCCGCATGGATGTCTCAGCCGCATGGCCTCCTCAGCCGCATGGCCATCTGAGTCGCATGGGCTTTCCAGTCGCATGGGCTGTCTAGTCGCATAGGCTGTCTAGCCTCATAGGCTCCTTGCCACGTCTTCATGCCACATGTGCAAATCTTTGCATTGATTGCCTTTGATTTGCTGTCAGATTTAAAACCGCTTTTTGGGACAGGATCCCAAGAGTTTAGACTTGAATAGTCGGATTATCTTGATAACCGAAGAGTCGGTTATACTGCACATGGATCGATGCGTCGGTCTATGGGCTCCGCCTATAAAATAGCAGCGTGTTTGGAAAAAAGACTTCTTTACTTTCTGCTCTTGCCCTAGCTTTCTTGTCTTCGTCTTCCTTTCTCTGATCATCAGCCATGGCTCCCAAGTCCTCCAAGGTTGCAGCGAAGGCTGCGGCGAAGGGTAAAGGCGTGGCCTCGACGTCGGCTGCGGCACCCAAAGCTCATTCCGACGTTCATCCTGCTGTTAAGGGTAAGGATTTGGAAAAGTTATATGCTTCAAAACCCTAACAACGTTGGCTCTATTGCATGCTTTATGCACAAGCCTTTAATGTGAACTATTCAAATTGTATGGGCCGCATATATGTCCTATAACCGAGCCGCATGGGGGTATACCCCATGTCCAAGCCGTATAGGAGTTGTCTCAGTGGGCAGCATGAATACTTCGTAAACTGAACCGCATAATGACCTGTCGATCAGAGCCGCATGGACTCTTTTGAACCAAACCGTATGGAGCCTCTCCTGGATTCATCCGCATAGGGCTGTGTGAAAACAAAACCACATAAGCTCCTCTGAATAGAATCGCATGAGTTCCTTTTTGGACTGTACCGCATAAGGCCCTGACCATCTTTTGACTTTGTTTCTTTTTATCTTTGATTCTTACAGCAACCCTGCCGAAGGCTGAGATCATTGTGAGGGAAGAGTTGCTGCCCCCTTTCAAACAAGAATCATCGCTTGTTAAGGAGGAGGTAACACCAGAAGCGGAGGAACAGAAAGGAGAGCTGGCACCCATTGCTGTAAAGGAAGAGCCCCAGTCTGACGGCGGTAGTATTGAGAGTTCTGATCTTCCTATTTTGAACGAGGATCTTGCTCAAGTACATCCTTCATACGCAAAATGGTTGAGGGATTGGTATATGCGACCCCGTAACTAGGATTCGTGGGCGCTCACAAATGTTTGTCTTTTTGTCTTGATATTTCTGTCTGTCTTTGGCTGTGGTTTGTGTTTTGCTTCTTTTGGACATTGATGTAATCGTCTTCCCTTTTGTCTAAATAAAATGATAGAGAACCTTTCTGGCATTTTCGTGAAATGTAGTCATGTGAATGTAACCGATTTTGAATGGCCGAAGTACATTCGCTCTATTCTTTGTAACGCTCCAGTCCCAAAATACGTAGGACTAGGAACGTAGACATGCCAGTTGTATTCATACGAAGTACATGGGCCTCGTATGGATACATAAGCTGTAAAATACAGTAGAACCATAACTAATCTCATCCACACAAAATAAATAAATAGAAGATCTCATATAATCAAGTATGAAATTGTCATTTGGTACATGTAGTTGGGTGGAGACAAACCCACTACCAACTATGAAAAGAAATACATAACAAAAGAAAGATTTTGACGAGCGAAGTGAAGACGATCCAAATGCAATCATCTTTGAAGAAATAACGATGATAACGGCTAGAGCTAGAACACCTGCGAAATACAATAGCACACACCTGGAGAGATAACCAGGTCCTCAGAGGGACGTAACAAGACACATAATATCATGCCATATATACTGAATAAATATTGCTCAAATAAATAAGTCAATCGAATTATAACATGGTCCAATACGCACCTATTGAACGAGCGTACCATCCCCCCAACCAAACAAGGACAGGAGATGGTAAACTAATTCACGGTGACGTATCTTTCCATGCTATGAATCCAATATAGTATTCGGACCCCAACAAGGTTCAATACCTTCTCATCGAAGTAGTAAGTCACACCTACAACCAAACAAGGACAAGATGTGACGAACTAATCCGCGACAAGTTATTGTTCCAAGCCACGGTCAGATACAAGTACCCAAACCAAAAGTACTCGTACCTAACGGGTAAGGTAGCCTACCGTTCTAAGTGATATGTAGTTAAGAACAATCCTTCCTACGCATGGGCCCCGGCTGAATAGGATCGGCATAGTCCCCCTTTGGGGCACCAGAGGCCCCATCAGTAAGAGCATGACGTTCCGCAGAATCGTCAGTGGCCGTCAGTAATCATGAGTCATCAACCCCGTATCTCCAGCGGAGAGTTCGGGTCACAAGGAAAAGTGCATCGAAGCCCATACGCTAAGGAATTGTCCACCCCGCCCAATGCCTACTATGTTGTATCCACAACAGTAAACCTCTATAACCGCTAAGTCAAACTAGCATACAACCTCTATTAGCGGTTATTCCTGTCGCACGGCTTGTACGTACTGGTGGCCAGCCAATCACGCACTTTCGTGTCCCACATGTGACACACAACTTCGTGTTACAACGTGTCAAGGCCGATGAATGCAACACACAAGGTGGTCCCTTAAATCTAGGTTTAATGTGAGAAAAATAATACATAGCAGGAAATATAAATGAACAGTAAGTTCTAACAGGTTATGCCATGTATCACAGTTTATTTAGCATAAAGAAAATAAATAATGCATGAAATATGAGCTAAAATAAATAAACAACAAATGGCAAGGTGTCTTGCCTGGTAGGGTACCTGGTGTGCTGCGATAATTATGGTGGCACGAACTACGACT
Organism: Iris pallida; assembly: GCA_029216955.1. Taxonomy (NCBI): domain Eukaryota; kingdom Viridiplantae; phylum Streptophyta; class Magnoliopsida; order Asparagales; family Iridaceae; genus Iris; species Iris pallida. Next base: position 53,320,299 of record JANAVB010031617.1, read on the forward strand.
TCGGTGTAACAACCATGCGAGGTGACCTCTGATGGTGGCACGGACAGTTCCATTGGGTTCGGTAGGGTCAATTTAGTTAGGGTCAATGGGTGGAAGGAAAGAATTGGCAAAGCAATAGGAAGATTGGGATTGGTCATGATTAAGATAATCCTAAGAGAAAATTGATTTAGAGTAAGACAGTCCCGTAATAAATCATATATATACCCTTTTAGAAGGTTTATTAGAAATATTCATAATTATTTTAGAAAGCCTTATAAAATGTATTTAGTAATACTTTTAGGAAAATATTCCTAAGCTACCAGTAAAAATAAAATTTAGTCAAATAATATTTGTTTTTAGAAATAATTTATAATACTTGAAATATAATCTATTAGTCAACATATGCCTTCCAATAAATATCTGAAAAATCAAAAGTCCTTTTAAGGCAAAACTGTAAGTTTTGTCAAAATAATATTTTAGGCTAGATCTATATCTTAAAAATATTTTAAGCGAAACAACATTATATTAGAAAATTTTATTTATGGTTAAGAACCGTATTTTGTAAAAAATAAGATCTTAATAATAAGTTATACTTTTATTGACTATTTAAAAAATTGAAAAATATTTATAGCTATTTAAAACTATACCTTTTACTAATAAAATAGAAAATAATTTAGGTCGAAAAACTCATTCACCATATCCTAGGAAACTAGATTTTGTAAACATTTGGATATTTGTAACCCATAGGAAAGCAAAATATATCTACAAAATTATGCCCAAATAATAATAATAATAATAATAATAATAATAATAATATATACAGTAGTCATATGATAATAATAATAATAATAACCGTAATCATATATATATAATATAATGATAATGATAATAATAATAATAATAATAAAATATGTCATTTGTCCTTAATAGTGAACCAAACACATTTTTCACAAATGACAGTACCCAAAAAGTTAAAAAAAGAAAAAAGAAAGAATATAAAGAGAAGGATGGGAATGAGTGGAGAGAGGAGAGAGATGCGGGCGATGGATCCAGAGCATGGAGTGGCGATCGGGGTTCGGCGGCGCATCTCTGGCGACTTGGCGCAGGGCGCGGAGGAGGCGAAAGTCGGAGAGAGGAGCGGGGATCGGATGTACGCGGAGGACAGAGGGTTTCGCGGAGGAGAGGTTTTCCGGCGACGCTTGCGGCGGAGGAGGGCGGAAAGGGGCGCTGCTCCGGCGCGAGGGGAAAGGGGTACGGTCTGCGGAAGTGGGAAGGGGGCGTGAGGCTGTGCGGCTCACTCGCTGACGCAGGCGTAGCCACGGCGACGGCGGATGGAAAAAAAGGACGGTGCGGCGAGGGTTTGGCGGAGCTGTGCGGTGGCTCCAGATCCGCCGACGGCCACGGGTGGGGCGGCGCGACTCTGAGATCTGTGGAGGGCGCCGACCGACGTACGGCGCTGGGGATTTGTCGTCGGACACAGGCGCACTGGAGCGGCGACGACTTCCGGAGGAGGGCGAGGCAGCGACTCCTCGTGGAAGACGGAGCCTGCGCCGGGATCGGCGCAGTCAGCTGACGGCGACGACCGATAGGTAAGGGTGGTGTTTATTTTAATTTGGGTTTTGAGGACTTTGGTGACGATGGTCGTCGGGTCGGCGATGGTCGGGGTCTTGGCTGGTGGCCGGGTGAGGGTAATCGGGTGGCGGCAGTAGAGGGTGTTTGGCGGCCGGTGTTGTAGGGGGTGATGGTTGTGCTGGATTAGGAGGAGACTGGTGGGGAGTTGGCTGGAGTAGCGGACGCGAGCGGGGACGGGGTTTTGTGTTTGCTGTGGTGGTGATGTCGGTGACCTGGTAGTGGCGCCAGCATCGTTGGTCAGGGGTGACCAGGAGGAGGGAAGAAGATCGGTGATGGCGATGGGAGTTGCGTTGGCTGTCGTGCCGGAAAGGCTAGTCAGGAAGTCGGGGTGGCATCTCAGACAGGAAGGCGACAGGGCTAGAAAGCAAGGCAAACTAAGGATAGTTTTAGGATTTGATTGTGTCGGGGTGTGTCCGACACGAAGAGACGATAATGTATATGTAAAATATGGAGTAAGAATGTGGGTGGACACAGACATGATGCACGTAGATTTGTGGAAAAAAATTGTTGTGGATGAATAATAAATTGGAGGAGTACCTGCCTATTTATAGGATGTGGGAATTTCCAATTGGATAAGAATTAGGAGTAGTTTAAACCCGTAATTTAATTTAAATTAATTCAATAAATCCAAATCCAATTTAAATCTAATTAAATTCTTTTGGTTTAAAATCAATTTGAATAAAGTAAATTCCAAATATAGATATTAATCTACTATTTAAAACACATCCATAAATCAAATCAAGTTTTAAATTGCTACAAAAATTTCAAAATATGTTTTCTAAAAATACTAAAATAATAATTTCAAAAATACATTATTATTTACAATTAAACTCAATAAATATTTATGAAATATATATGTATACGTGAATAATATTATTTACTAGTAATAACTGTTTTTCACGAAAGACTTTTTATAAATAATAAATAAAATAATAATTTGAAAACTTTGGTACGATAACAAAATAATTATTATGTATATTATTTTGAAACTATAATTGATAAAAATATTTTTTCTAAAATATGTACGTTCGCACCTATTCGCACTCGTCGAGCAAATTCGAAAAACGAACTTCCGCACACGACGTACAATACGACTACGTGACGTACAATACAAAATTTTAAATCAGTACCAAATTTAATAATAATAAAAAATAGTAGAAATTTAGGGGTTTTACATTCTTTGCTTGTAGTAGTTGCCCCAATAGGAGATTTTTTATGGACCTATTATCCTTGGCGTACCTGATTCTGGATACGGATAATAAGTTGGGAGGGAACCGACATACTTACTCAGAGGTAATGAGGACATGGTAAATACGAAGGTTTCTTCGATGGAGCCTTCCTACTCAGAGGCAATGAGGACATGGCAGGAGTGGGCTCCATGAAGGGGTACATAGAACGACTCAGAGGTAATGAGGATATGGAAGTTCTATATAGAGGGATGATTTATTTTTGGCAGAAGTGAGACGACTCAGAGGTAACATCGACGTGGTCGTTTTAGGAATTTTGTGGATCTGTTACCCTTTTTGTGCACTGAGAGTGCGGGTAGTGGATCATGAGGGAGGAGCTCTTTCAGAAGAATAAGTTCAGAGGTATGGTCATACATGACTTACTACCTTAAAGAGTGACCGGAATGTAAGTTCAGAGGCACCTGCGGGTACATAACTCAGCAATCTGGGATATTTGGGGGAAGAATGTGAGTTCAGCGGTACTGGAGGGTACATAACTCAATAATCTAGGATTTTGTGAATGTGAGTTCAGCGGTACCAGCGGATACATAACTCAATAATCTGGGATTTGGAGAATGTGAGTTCAGCGGCACTGGCGGGTACATAACTCGATAATCTGGGATTTAGAGAATGTGAGTTTAGCGGTACTGGCGGGTACATAACTCAATACTCTAGGATTTTGTGAATTTCGCTTAGACATAATATTTCTTCAGGAACTTGCCGTTGACGGGCAACATGAGCAAGTCTCCGTTTTGTTTTGCGAGGCGGTAAGTACCGTTGGAGAATACAGCCTCAATGATAAATGGACCTTCCCACTTTGGCTGGAATTTGCCGACAGTTTTGTGAGTCATAACCATCGGCCTCCGAACTGCCAGAACGAGATCGCCCAATTGGAATGTTCTGATTTTAACCTTATTATTGAAGGCTCCGGAGATGCGTGCTTGGTATAGCTCAATTCGTTGCTGAGCCAATAGGCGCTTTTCATCTAAGGTCTCCAACTCTTGTAGCCGGTGATGGTAGTTATCGTCCGTCGTCAATTGGTAAGTGAGAGCGACACGGAGCGAGGGTATTTGAGTCTCCAATAGGAGAACTGCCTCGCTTCCGTACACCATGGAGAATGGTGTGTTCCCAGTGGCCGTTCGAACTGTAGTACGGTACGTCCATAAGTATTCACCAAGCTTCTCGTTATAGTCGCGTTTGTTGGATGATACGAACTTTTTGAGCAACTTGATGATGGTTTTGTTGAATGCTTCTGCCAACCCATTTGCTGTCGGGTTGTATGGCGTCGAAGCAACATTCTGAATTTGGTGTTTGTTGTAGAATCGATAGAAGGCGTGGCTTGCGAACTACGGACCATTATCGTAGATGATCCTTCGGGGCAGTCCAAAGTGATAGATGATGTGATGCTTGAGGAAGCTGATCACGTTTAAAGTCTTTACTTCTGCAAGCGAAACAGCTTTCGTCCATTTGGAGAAGTAATCTGTGATTGCGAGTATGAAGCGATGTCCTCGGGAAGAAGGTGGAGTGATCGGACCGATGATATGCATTCCCTATGCTTCGATTGGCCAGGACGCCACTGTCGGATGTAGAAATTCGGACGGCTGGTGGATGAAGTCCGTGTGGACTTGGCAGGCTTTACACTTTCTTGCATAGTCTATTACATCTGCTACCATCGTGGGCCAGTAGTAGCCCATTTGGCAAAGACGGTCTTGTAATTTTGGGCCAGGCTGATGGGCCCTGCAGACACCGTCATGAGCTTCGCGTACAGCTTCTTTGGCTTCTGCGTTTGACAGACATCGAAGCAATAATCCACCGTAGGATCGGCGATACAGCATCTTCGTCTCTGTATCGTAGAAGAATCTGAGAGAACGCCTTCTGATAGAGGTAGCTTCCTTTGGGTTCTCGGGCAGGATGTCGTAGACTACGAAGTCTACGCATGGTTGTCTCCAGTCTGGTACTTCGTCGATCGTCTGAGCGGAATAACTCGCCACAAATTGAACATTGTTCTTGGGACAGACCAGTTCATGACCTATTACGTCCACCAAATGATGAATATGGTTCGGCACTGCTAGGGAAGCGGCAAGGCCTGCTAGGGCATCGGCTTCGATATTTTAGAGTCTGGGGACGTGTTCGATGAAGAACCCTTCAAATGACGAGATGATGTTGATCGCTATTTGTTGATAGGGGATCATATCTTCATGGCGGACTTCGTATGAACCCCGGATCTGGTTGACGATTAACTGTGAATTACCGTATGCTTCAAGATATTCTACCCCCAGCTCACTTGCAAGTTAGAGGCCAACGACTAAAGTGTTGTACTCGGCCACATTGTTAGAGCAAGGTTTTGTGAGGTAGTAAGCGCGATTGATCACCAGTTCGGAAGGAGAAATCAGCACCACCCCGACTCCGACGACGATATTGCCCTTGGGTTCGGTCCTTGAAGCACCGTCGAAGAACATTCGCCATATATCATCGTGAGAGGTCGCATGCGAGTCGGCGATCTCATCTGGGATTTCTTCGTATATTCTGGCCGACTCCGAGCCTGGGTGGGCTGCTAAAAAGTCTGCCAGAGCTTGACCTTTAACAGCCTTTTGCGGGACGAAGATCATATGGTAGGGGGACAGTAATATTGCCCATGTAGCGAGGCGAGAGCTGAGTGCCCCTGGTTTAGTCATGAGGACCCTGAGGGGGTTGACTCGTGATATCACATGTATGGTTTTGCCCCGTGACATAGTATCGCGTCTTTTGAATGGCGAACACCAGGGCGAGGCATTCCTTCTCCATGGCGGTATATCGGTGCTCTGGCTCGATCATCATTCGGCTGAGGTAATATATAGCTTGCTCATAGCTTGTATCGTTGTTTTGTGCTAGCAGAGCATCGAAAGAATGCTCCATTGCTCGTACATAGAGCAGGAATGGTTTTTCAGCAACCGAGGCCACCAGGACTGGAGGGTTCGACAAATATTCTTTGATACTGTCGAAGGCACGCTGGCATTCTTCATCCCATACGAATGAGACGCCCTTCTTCATGCGGTGAATGAATGGCTGACATCATCCGGAGAGGTTGGAGATAAACCTTCAGATGTAGGCTAGCCTCCCTTGAAGGCCTCGGAGTTCACGGAGATTTCTCGGGGGACTCATCTCCATGATTGCCTTCATCTTTTCAGGGTCTACGTGGATACCCTGGGAGGTGATGATGAAACCCAAGAACTTCCCGCTGGATACAAGAAGGATTTTATGGGGTTCATTTTCAAATTGTACGTTCGGATCAGGTCGAACACTGTCCTTTGATCATGCAGATGATCTTCCTTAGAGCGGCTTTTGACGACGATGTCGTCAACATAGCATTCCACTATTTTGCACAAGTGGTCTCTAAAGATGATGCTCATAGCTCTCTGATAGGTGGCGCCAGTATTCTTTAAACCGAAAGGCATGACTGTATAGCAGAACGTGCCTATTGGTGTTCGGAATGATGTATGCTTTTCGTCGTCGGGAGACATCTTAATTTGGTTGTACCCCGAGAAGCCATCCATGAACGACATACGTTCGAAGCCGCAGGTGTTGTCAATCATGATGTCTGTGATAGGGAGGGAGAACTCATCTTTGGGACACGTCTCATTCAGATTACGGAAGTCGATGCAGATTTGAATCTTTCCATTCTTCTTGAGGACCGATACTATGTTGGCGACCCAGTCTGGATGTTGTTCCTCACGAATGAAGTCGCTGGCTATCACTTTGTTGACTTCGGCTTCGATCGCATCCATGATGCCTGGGCGGAAGCGTCGTTGCTGTTGTTTGACTGGATTTGCATCTGGACGGATGTTGAGTTTGTGACGTGCAATCTCGAGGTTCAGTCCCGGCATATCTTCGTAGCTCCAGGCGAACACGTCGATATATTCTCTGACGAGTTGTAGTAGTGATTCTCGCTCTTCGTCAGTCAGATTCTTACTAACGAAGATGGGCTTTGGAGAGGATTCATCACCTAGATTGACTTGTACAACCTCATCCTCGGTGGGAGGCTCTCTTTGTTCAAACCGCTTCTCCCACTGTGCATCTAGTTGTTGTGCCCACGGTTCTAACTCAAGAAGTTCAGGAATGTCTTCATCTTCTTCGTAGGCGTCGGCAAATACCATATTGACGGACCAGACTTGCCTGAATACATCCCCGATGCTGATATCCGAATCAGAAGTTGGTGATCCGGTTGAGTGTGAATGCCAGTCGCATTCCTCATCTGAGCTTTCAGGGGTCGTTGTAGGCGTAACATATCCCAGTCCGCATCGGGTCTTGCTATAGTAGTCCTGTAGTTTGCCAGCCGGGACCGACGACTTTAGAGGTAATCGTCGACCAGTGCCGTAGTTCAAGCCTGGCGTAGTCTCCAGATCATACCCCTGTTTTTGCATAAGGTATTTGGATTGGGGGCTATATAGATAGAGAGGCAGTCTCCCAGAGTCTGATTCAAGATCGATTTCTTCTATGGCGAAGAGCTGTGGATCATTCTTCCGACCAAAGATGATTGGATGGTCCCCTCCCTCGATTATGCGGTAAACGTCTTCCACGGGAGTAAGTTGCTTTACGGTGTAAATATTTGTCACCTGTGTGTGTAGGTGAGTGCCTATACCGTGTTCCATAGCATACATTGTATAAAGCTTATTAAGCTCGATGTAGTTCAAAGATAGCCCTTTATTGACGAAGTAAGATATCTTTTCTAACGGGATTACATCATCTGCGGACGGAACATCAGCGTGAGCAGCCACATACTTGGCCAATTCTGGTTCTTCTTCGGCCACCCCCTGTATAAATGAAGACTGAGAGGATGACTTAGGAAACTTGATCATCAGGGGTTCCGCTGGTGGAGCAGAACGTAGAGTCGTTGACAAACTAGCAATCCCCAGTTTGGTACTCGATGCTGTGCAGGGAGTGGTTAGCTCGCTAGAAGCCCCAGACTTTGCATCGGGCTGACGATTCTTTTTTGGAAGACGTATCGTCATTGGCTTGTCGGAGGGATTGAGCTTCTCCGTTTATGGCTGGTTGACTCTAGACAGTCTGATTGTCAGTGGCTTCGTTGTGGGTCTTGGCGCTTGGTCGAACCTTGGCAGCCGGATTATCATTTGCCCCTCTTGTGCCGAGAGGCTGATTGCGTCCTTACGCAGAGCGGCCGTAAGGGGTGCGGACTTGCCAGGTTTATGTCACGACCCGCTACCCAAATTGTTGGGCCAGGCCGAGTTATGCCCAGCCTACGTTGAGATAAAACGTAGTAAGCTGTTCTAAAGACAACAGGATAAGACTAAATGTACTAACAGTTCTATAAGTGAAGAAGAATCATAAATGCTCCAAACACAAAAGTCATCGTATATAGTAAACGTCCAAGTACAAGTAAACTGAAATGTAAAAGTGGATACATGTCCAGTTACAAAATGATATAGTCTAATACATGTCTACTCTCAAAAGTCTAAGTAAACAAAAGACAACTAGGCGAGGTTCTCCGCAGGAACATCCTCGTAAAGCAGAGCCGGGTCCTCGGCAGTAATCCCATAATATGTGTCGCAGAGTAACTCCTCCTCAGTAAGGACACCTACAACGTTATCCTGTCAGGACGGGAGCAAGTACTAAATCTAGTAAACTAGCATATGAAACATGGAAATGAACATGAAAGGAATAACTGGAATGCATGGCATCACACAGTCTATCATGGCAAGGACACATATGTCATAGAGACCGATATATATGTAATGTTTAAAACTGTAGCAGGTACGTGATCGGTCAATAGATGTACAAAGTACTGAGGCACAATGTAAATAAAATGTACATACGTACAAGTGAAAACAAGCGATAGATGTACATACGTACGAATACAGCTGGTGCGTCTACGACAAGGTATACATAAAATGTCAACCTTGCTCGGTACGTACATACGAGTAAGGGGGCATGATCACGTACGCTACTAACAGTTTCCCCATAACCCATATTCTAATCATGTGAGAGATACATCAAGACTGTTCTAAGCATGGTAGTAACTGAAAGTACAACATGTAGAGATCTAACTTGCTACCCCAAGGATCAGCATTTAACATGGTGGGGTTTGCAGTTCATTTTATGTGACAATATGTAAAGTTCGTAGAAAGTACTTGCCTCTAGCAAAGCAAAACAAAACAAGCTGCGATAACAGTGCTATAGATGTCCGGTAACACGTCGCTGTAGAAGTAAATACAATAACTTAGTTTTTACACTAAGCTAAAACACTAGGACACTAATTTGTGAAACACGACTTGTGATTGGGCACCTAGCCAAAATGATGACTTTGGCATAGGAGACCAATGTGGGGTGACACACTATGTTAACTAACTTTCTAGGGTCTTTACACTAGTGAGGGATGGGGTTCAACACGACTAAAACTCCAAATATCACAAAAAGCTACAAGTCATAATTAATCAATAAATAAATTAAAAGATCATTGTGTTCTAACAATTTTAGAGATAGACAAAAAGCCTAGTTTTGTTTAAAGCAAAGTACCAAGGTGATCCTTGTTAATCATAGAAATTTATTATAATTTTTTTGGAATTTATTAACCAGTACAAATATTTTATAAAAATCAGTTTTCCTAAGTATACAGAAAATGAGTTTTGGTTTCATATGCCAAACTAGGGGTAAAACAGTAAATTAAATACTACAAAAATTATACTAAATTAGCCAACTTATCATAGTATCTAAAAACTATTTTTCCATAATTTTAGCAGTACTTTAAGTATTTTTAGAAAATCAAAAACAGTATTGCACACAATAACTAATTATCTGCGTATTTTGTCCATGTATATAATTTGAACCAAAGTTCAAATACAGGACCCAAGGCCATGAATCAAGTCTAATATGACTTGTACAGGTCTTGAATGTGTGAAAACACATTTGAGCCCAAATACCCATGCTAGGCTTGGACACCAAATGGTTGCAGTAATACAATAAAAATACAATTTGGTAATAGCCAAAATAAATATTATTATTTAAATAAGGTAAATTTGTACAAAAGAATATATACATACCTATGCTAAAAGGATATATATAGATATATAAGGAAAAATACTTAATTTATAAAGTATATATATATATATATATATATATATATATATATATATATATATATATATATATATATATATTTTTATATATATATATATATATATATATATATATATATATATATATATATATATATATATATATATATAGATATATAAGGAAAAATACTTAATTTATAAAGTATATATATATATATATATATATATATATATATATATATATATATATATATATATATAAGAACACACTTAATAATATAGTGTATATATATATAATATATATATACATCGGAAAATATATATAAACATATATATATAAAATTTACTAACTATAAATATATACATATATATTAAATACTGTTAAAATACAGTATATACATATATATATATATATATACTAATATATACATAAAAAAAATATATACATGTATATATATAAAAATACAAAATAAAAAGAAAAGAAAAAGGAAACAGAAAGAAGAGGGGGGGGCTCGAACCCGAGCGCTCAGCAAGGGGGGTTCTGGTCGAGTCGGGCTGGCCAGGGGGTCAGCCCGTTGGCTTTTTTAAGGGTTAGGGTTTAGGTTTATTTATTTAGTTTAGATTAACATTTATATATAAAAAAATAAAAACTGTCATGTGTCCTGACAGTTAAGGACACAGGATTTCTCGTGTCCTTGCTTAGCACGACACGTACGAACACAGTCTCGTGTGTCCGAGCATAGCACTGAGCTCGTCGTGTCCTGGCGAGTCTCGTGCGTGAAGACGAGACACGCATGACACGACTCTGATCCCGCTACTCACGTGTCCGGTGCTTGGGGGGGTTTTCGAGAGCTCTGGACGGCGGAGGAGTGGTCGGGACGGCGGCGCTCCGGTGGCGATCGATTCGTCTCGTCGGGGAGAAGCTGCGGGTGGTGGTGGTGGTCGATGAGGGTGTCGGGATTGTGAGATCGAGACTTCGTCGGGGTTAGGGTTCCGGCGAAGTGTTTTGGAGAAGAAGGGGGGTCGTCGGTGGCTGTGGTGAGAAATTAGGGTTAGGGTTTAGGTCAGGGGAGAGAGGGGAAGTTTTATAGGGCTTTTGGGCGGTTGATAAGTCGGTCGGGCATCCGGAAATGGCGGGGGCTGCCCGTCGGCGTGGCGGTCGTCGGTCGGGGGGAGGGGGGGTAGGTTTAGGATTTTCGTTTAGGTCCCCATAGTTTAGGAATTTACAAAAAGGCTATGACAGTAACATAATGCAAATAATAATTTGCATTCTACCTTTAAAACATTTAAAGAAATTGCAAACTTATATAAAAATAATTTGAATAATTACAAAACAGTATTAAAACAATTCTAATAATTGCAAATTGATATTAAAATATTTTAGAAAATTACAAATCAATATTTTTGTATTTTAAAACTTATTTAAAATCATTTAAAAATTTTAGAAAAATTCCTAAAAATTCCTAATAATTATTTAAGGCTATAAATGACATAAAAATTTAATTAACACTAATTAAAAATGAATTTGGAAATCAGGGGCTTACAAGTCTTCCTTCCTTGAAAAATTTTGTCCTCAAAATTCACAATGATTGAAGACCCGACAATATTCTAACATAGCAAACAATGCAACAAAATGACTAAGGCTGCGATCGAAACTAACCTCTAAGGTATCAAGCGGGAACGGGTGGTTCCCTCGCAGCGGTTGGATCGAATAAGTAAGGGTATCTCTCCCTCATGTCCGACTCCCTCTCCCAAGTAGATTCACCTGGGGAGTGACGGCTCCAAGCTACTCGCACTAGGGGTATAACCTTGTTCCTCAGCCTCTTCTCTCTCCGGTCTAATATCTCCACTGGCTTCTCAGAAACTGTAAGGCTCGGTCCGACCTCCAACTCTGAATGATCTAGCACATGACTGGAGTCTGGAACATATCTCCTCAGCTGAGATACGTGAAAGACGTCGTAAACTCCTGCTAGGTTGGGTGGAAGTGCAACCCTGTAAGCTACCTCTCCGATCCTGCCAAGTACCTTGAATGGCCCGATGTATCTGGGGCTCAGCTTCCCTCCTCGTCCGAACCGGATCATCCCTCGAGTAGGTGATATCTTCACTAGCACCATATCACCGTCTACGAACTCCATCGGCCTGCGACTAGCATCAACCCAGTGTTTCTGCCTGTCCTGAGCTACTCTGAGCCTGTCTCTGATCATCCCGACTTTCTCTGCTGCATCCGTGATCATCTCTGGCCCAAGCATAACTCTGTCTCCGACATCATCCCAAAAGAGCGGTGTGCGACATCGTCGTCCATATAGCGCCTCGAAAGGAGACATACAAATACTGGCCTGGTAGCTGTTGTTGTATGAAAACTCTACCAAGTGCAGATGGCTCTCCCATGATCCTCCGAAGTCCAGCACGCAGGTCCTCAGCATATCCTCCAGTGTCTGTATCGTCCTCTCGGACTGCCCATCTGTCTGCGGGTGATACGCCGTACTGAACTTGAGCCTACTGCCCAACTCCTCCTGCAAGCTCCTCCAGTAGTGGGATATGAATCTGCTGTCTCTGTCTGACACGATGCTCACCGACACTCCGTGTAGGCGAACTATCTGCTGCATGTATAGCTCTGCCAACTTCTCGGTGGAAAGCCCCACCTTGAAGGGTATGAAATGTACACACTTCGTCAGCCTGTCTACGATGACCCAGATGGCATCCTTCCCTCCTTGGGAACGAGGAAGCCCTGAAACGAAGTCCATCGTAATATGTTCCTACTTCCACTCGGGAATGGGTAACGGCTGCAACAAACCAGCTGGCCTCTGGCGCTCTGCCATGACCTGCTGGCAAACTAGGTATCTCGAGAAGAAACGTGATACATCCCTCTTCATCCCGTGCCACCAAAGATGTTCCCGCAAGTCATGGTACATCTTGTTAGCACCAGGGTGAATAGAATATCTCGATCGGTGCGCCTCCTGCAAAACTGCCTCTACCAGCTCTCCCTTCGGTACGCACAATCGGCTGCCATGCCTTAGGGATCCATCCTCTGCTATAGTGAAGTCATCCAGCAATCCAGCTAATGCCTGGGGTCGAAGTCTGCGAAGGCTCTCATCTATAGACTGTGCCTCCCGGATCTGCTCCATCAAACCTGACTGAATGTCAAGCGCCATCATCTGTATCACTGATCCTGGCCGAACTAGCTCGATACCGAGCTTCTCCAGATCCTCCCGTAAATGCTGATCAATCATCAGGTACTATGCCATCGGATGCCTGCTCAGCGCATCCGCCACCACATTTGTCTTCCCGGGATGATACTGTAAATCGATGTCGAAGTCCTTCATCAACTCCAACCATCGTCTTTGCCTAATGTTCAGCTCTTTCTGTGTGAACACAAACTTCAAGCTTTTGTGGTCAGTAAAGATTTCCACACGCTCTTCGTATAAGTAATGTTTCCATAACTTGAGTGCAAAGATCACCGCAGCTAACTCGAGGTCATGGGTAGGATAATTCCTCTCATGAGTCCGCAATTGCCTAGATGCATAAGCAATTACTTTTCCATGCTGCTGTAGGACACATCCTAGCCCCTTCCCAGAAGCATCACTGTATATGGTGAAACCTCCAGAACCTGAAGGTAAAGTCAGAACTGGAGCGATCGTCAGCCTCCTCTTCAGCTCCTCAAATGCTGTCTGGCAGTCCTCTGACCAAATGTACTCTGCGTCCTTCCGTGTCAGCTTCGTCATGGGTTCAGCTATCCTAGCAAAGTCCTGGACGAACTTTCTGTAATAGCCTGCTAAACCTAGAAAACTCCTGATCTCTGAAACTGACGTCGGAGCCTTCCACGTCTCAACTGCAGCAATCTTCCCGGGATCCACCGAAATTCCATCTCCAGTGACTACATGGCCGAGAAACTCCACCCGGTCTAAAAAGAACTCGTACTTCGGCAATTTGGCAAACAATCTCTCCTGCCTCAGAATCCCCAAAACTATCCGCAAGTGCTCTGCATGCTCCTCCGGCGTCTTCGAGTATATCAGGATGTCGTCGATAAACACTACGACGAACTTATCCAGATACTGGTGAAACGTCTTATTCATCAAGTTCATAAAGACAGCTGGCGCATTTGTGAGACCAAATGGCATCACCAGAAACTCTTACTGCCCGTACTTCGTATTGAACGCCGTCTTCTGGATGTCTGCTGGCCTAACCTTCACCTGGTGGTACCTGGATCTCAAGTCTATCCTGGAAAACACCTTCGCCCCGCTCAACTGGTCGAACAAATCATCTATCCTGGGCAGAGGATATTTGTTCTTGATGGTGATGGCATTCAAAGCCCGGTAGTCAATACACAACCGGACTGTACCATCCTTCTTAGGTACAAAGAGTACTGGCGCTCCCCATGGAGAAGCACTGGATCGGATGAAACCCTTTTTCAACAGGTCATCAATCTGCTCTTTCATCTCTATGGCCTCCTTGGGATTCACTCTATAGCAAGCCCGGGATACTGGTGATGAACCCGGCACTAAATCTATAGTGAACTCCACATCTCTGTCAGGCAGAAGTCTTGGAAGATCCTCTGGGAATACATCCATAAACTCCCTAATGATAGGGTGTGGCGGTGCTGCGTCCCCAACTGTCGTACAACAGTTCGGCTCTAGGTTGATCTCCGGCCCTGTCCTCCTGACACTGAATGGGGCTGTGCCTGGGGGACTGAACAAAATACTACCCTCATGACAGTCTATAGATGCATGGACATAGCTAAGCCAGTCCATCCCCAATATGATATCATAATCGAAAAGTGGCATCACAAAGAATCGCCCCCTGAACTCTCTCCCGGCTATAAAAATAGAACATCTATAGATAGATCTAATAGGCACTGGTCCTCCTCCCGTCATCACTCTACTAATCTCCGCAGTAGGTATAGCTACTAGATGATGTTTATGCATAAACTCTAATGATAGGAAGCTATGAGATGCACCAGAATCAAACAAACATACAGCTAGAAAAGTATACAGATAAACATGACCTGTGATGACGTCAGCTAAGTAATCTGGCTCCGAAACCTGCTCCGGCTCTGGCTCAATGGCTAGACTATAAATCTTCCCCTGAGGTCCCTTCTGCTGCTGCAGATGCTGCCCAAACCTCTGCTGCTGAGTCGGAAGCGGTCCTCTAGGTCCCTTGGCTACTGGGCATTCCCGTATCATGTGGGTGGCAGACCCACAAACTAAGCACTGCTTCAGCCTCTTCCTGCAGATGGAGTACTCGTGCCCTGGTCTTCCGCAGAAAGAACATATAGGGGTCCCGGGGCTCGAACTGGCGGGGTCGGGTGATGTGATATAGGGGGACGGTAAGTCTGCTGGGGTAGCGTCGGTGCTCTCTGCTGGAAAGCCTGACGCTTGGACGATCCCTCATGGTGTACAGAAGCCGGCCTCTTGCATGACAGAAGACGCTCCTCGATGCTCCGGGCTAACTCTAGGCTCTGGTAGTAGTCAGTCGTACCGTT
Source organism: Iris pallida (assembly GCA_029216955.1). Taxonomy (NCBI): domain Eukaryota; kingdom Viridiplantae; phylum Streptophyta; class Magnoliopsida; order Asparagales; family Iridaceae; genus Iris; species Iris pallida. The sequence goes on from JANAVB010031617.1 coordinate 53,335,664, forward strand.
CGCCACTATAAGAATGCCAATGTCTGGAACTAGACCATGGCAAAACCTACGGGTCATCTCCTCTGGATTTGCAACCAGACTAGGAGCGAAACGGCTCAGGCGACTAAACTCTGCTGCATACTCGTCAACAGAACGGTTCTCCTGCTGGATGTTCTGGAATCGTAGCCCCATGGCTACTCTAGCAGTGGTCGAGAAGAACTTCTTCTTGAACTGGGTCTTGAACTGGTCCCAGGTGGCTGGCTCATTCTGGAACCAGACTCCTGCTAAGTCTATCAGCAGAAATCCTGCTGCCTCTACCTAGAGGTCATCCGGCATCCTAACTCCCAGAAGCTTCCTCTCTACTGAATCTAGCCAGTCATCAGCTACTACTATGCCCTCAGTCCCTGAGAACTCCTTGGGATTCAGACCCATGAAGTCCTTGACCATTCTCGCTCTCTGCCGTGGCTCTACATGTGGTGGGACCACGGGACGTCCCTCAAAACGCTCTATGCTCTGGCGGAGTAGGGTAGTCTGCTCCTGATGGGTTGTTAGGAACCCATGAATCAGTGTGAGCAGCTGGTTCCCGTCGAGTGTGACGGAAGCCTGGGTGGGTATAGTGATAGGGGGTGGTGGAAGTATCGGGGACTACTGGGACTGGGATGTGGAAGGTGGTATCTGGGTCTGTGGATCTGTGGAGTGGAGGAATGTGGTAGGTGGAGGTATATCAGTCAACTGGTCAGCTGACTGGATATGGAGGGCCCCATTCTCGGGAGTAACATACTGGGATGAACGAGTAAGCACCATCTAAATTACACATAAAAAGACTTATAAGGACTTGTTTAAAGTAAGCAATCATATGCAAGAAAATCTAATTATAATAGCAAACATGTGATGTATTTCCTATGTTGCAATCCTAGCATTCCTCTAAGTGTTCTAAGCTTTTTTCCTAATGTTGTCTAATTACCTTAAGTTCCTAATTGCAGGCATGCTTGGTACAATTACGTAACCAAATAGTTTAGACGGGACCTGCGTGGGCCACCACTAAAAATATGTCACGACCCGCTACCCAAATTGTTGGGCCAGGCCGAGTCATGCCCAGCCTACGTTGAGATAAAACGTAGTAAGCTGTTCTAAAGACAACAGGATAAGACTAAATGTACTAACAGTTCTATAAGTGAAGAAGAATCATAAATGCTCCAAACACAAAAGTCATCGTATATAGTAAACGTCCAAGTACAAGTAAACTGAAATGTAAAACTGGATACATGTCCAGTTACAAAATGATATAGTCTAATACATGTCTACTCTCAAAGTCTAAGTAAACAAAAGACAACTAGGCGAGGTTTCCCGCAGGAACATCCTCGTAAAGCAGAGCCGGGTCCTCGGCAGTAATCCCATAATATGTGTCACAGAGTAACTCCTCCTCAGTAAGGACACCTACAACGTTATCCTGTCAGGACGGGAGCAAGTACTAAATCTAGCAAACTAGCGTATGAAACATGGAAATGAACATGAAAGGAATAACTGGAAAGCATGGCATCACACAGTCTATCATGGCAAGGACACATATGTCATAGAGACAGATGTATATGTAATGTTTAAAACTGTAGCAGGTACGTGATCGGTCAATAGATGTACAAAGTACTGAGGCACAATGTAAATAAAATGTACATACGTACAAGTAAAAATAAGCGATAGATGTACATACGTACGAATAGAGCTGGTGCGCCTACGACAAGGTATACATAAAATGTCAACCTTGCTCGGTACGTACGTACGAGTAAGGGGGCATGATCACGTACGCTACTAACAGTTTCCCCATAACCCATATTCTAATCATATGAGAGATACATCAAGATTGTTCTAAGCATGGTAGTAACTGAAAGTACAACATGTAGAGATCTAACTTGCTACCCCAAGGATCAGCATTTAACATGGTGGGGTTTGCAGTTTATTTTATGTGACAATATGTAAAGTTCGTAGAAAGTACTTGCCTCTAGCAAAGCAAAACAAAACAAGCTGTGATAACAGTGCTATGGATGTCCGATAACTCGTCGCTGTAGAAGTAAATACAATAACTTAGTTTTTACACTAAGCTAAAATACTAGGACACTAATTTGTGAAACACGACTTGTGATTGGGCACCTAGCCAAAATGATGACTTTGGCATAGGAGACCAATGTGGGGTGACACACTATGTTAACTAACTTTCTAGGGTCTTTACACTAGTGAGGGATGGGGTTCAACACGACTAAAACTCCAAATATCACAAAAAGCTACAAGTCATAATTAATCAATAAATAAATCAAAAGATCATTGTGTTCGAACAATTTTAGAGATAGACAAAAAGCCTAGTTTTGTTTAAAGCAAAGTACCATGGTGATCCTTGTTAATCATAGAAATTTATTATAATTTTTCTGGAATTTATTAACCAGTACAAATATTTTATAAAAATCAGTTTTTCTAAGTATACAGAAAATAAGTTTTGGTTTCATATGCCAAACTAGGGGTAAAACAGTAAATTAAATACTACAAAAATTATACTAAATTAGCCAACTTATCATAGTATCTAAAAACTATTTTTCCATAATTTTAGCAGTACTTTAAGTATTTTTAGAAAATCAAAAACAGCATTGCACACAATAATTAATTATCTGCGTATTTTGTCCATGTATATAATTTGAACCAAAGTTCAAATACAGGACCCAAGGCCATGAATCAAGTCCAATATGACTTGTATAGGTCTTGAATGTGTGAAAACACATTTGAGCCTAAATACCCATGCTAGACTTGGACACCAAATGGTTGCAGTAATACAATAAAATACAATTTGGTAATAGCCAAAATAAATATTATTATTTAAATAAGGTAAATTTGTACAAAAGAATGTATACATACCTATGCTAAAAGGATATATATAGATATATAAGGAAAAATACTTAATTTATAAAGTATATATATATATATATATATATATATATATATATATATATATATATATATATATATATATATATATATATATACTAATATACAAATATATATAAGAACACACTTAATAATATACAAATATACAAATATATATATATATATATATATATATATATATATATATATATATATATATATATATATATATATATATATATATATATATATAAAATATACAAATATATATATATATATATATATATATATATATATATATATATATATTATATATATATATATATATATATATATATATATATATATATAAGAACACACTTATATAATATAGTGTATGTATATATAATATATATATACATAGGAAAATATATATAAACATATATATATAAAATTTACTAACTATAAAATATATACATATATATTAAATACTGTTAAAATACAGTATATATATATATATATATATATATATATATATATATATATATATATATAATATATATAAAATATATATATATATATATATATATATATATATATATATATATATATATATATATATATATATATATATATACATGTATATATATAAAAATACAAAAGAAAAAGAAAAAGAAAAGAAAACAGAAAAGAAAAGAAAAAGGAAACAGAAAGAAGAGGGGGGGCTCAAACCCGAGCGCTCAGCAAGGGGGGGGTTCTGGTCGAGTCGGGCTGGCCAGGGGGTCAGCCCGTTGGCTTTGTTAAGGGTTAGGATTTAGGTTCATTTATTTAGTTTAGATTAACATTTATATATAAAAAAATAAAAACTGTCCTGTGTCCTGACAGTTAAGGACACAGGATTTCTCGTGTCCTCGCTTAGCACGACACGTACGAGCACACTCTCGTGTGTCCGAGCACAGCACTGAGCTTGTCGTATCCTGGCGAGTCTCGTGCGTGAAGATGAGACACGCACGACACGACTCTGATCCCGCTACTCACGTGTCCGGTGCTTGGGGGGGTTTTCGAGAGCTCTGGACGGCGGAGGAGTGGTCGGGACGGCGGCGCTCCGGTGGCGATCGATTCGTCTCGTCGGGGCGAAGCTGCGGGTGGTGGTGGTGGTCGATGAGGGTGTCGGGATTGTGAGATCGAGACTTCGTCGGGGTTAGGGTTCCGGCGAAGTGTTTTGGGGAAGAAGGGGGGTCGTCGGTGGCTGTGGTGAGAAATTAGGGTTAGGGTTTAGGTCAGGGAGAGAGGGGAAGTTTTATAGGGCTTTTGGGCGGTTGCTAAGTCGGTCGGGCAGCCGAAAATGGCTGGGGCTGCCCGTCGGCGTGGCGGTCATCGGTGGGGGGGGGGGGTAGGTTTAGGATTTTCGTTTAGGTCCCCATAGTTTAGGAATTTATAAAAAGGCTATGACAGTAACATAATGCAAATAATAATTTGCATTCCACCTTTAAAACATTTAAAGAAATTGCAAACTTATATAAAAATAATTTGGATAATTACAAAACAGTATTAAAACAATTCTAATAATTGCAAATTGATATTAAAATATTTTAGAAAATTACAAATCAATATTTTTGTATTTTAAAACTCATTTAAAATCATTTAAAAATTCTAGAAAAATTCCTAAAAATTATTTAAGGCTATAAATGACATAAAAGTTTAATTAACACTAATTAAAAATAAATTTGGAAATCAGGGGCTTATAGTTTACGAGCTTGGAGGTGGATCGTCATAGGTTCTTCTGATCCTGTGGCCGTCTCAGTTTGAGCTTGCACATCTCCTTCACTAAGGTGTCTCTTCGACTTTTCGTATAAGCAGGAGTCTGAGTAGTAGGATTCGACCCCTTCGAAGGGATCGATGTCGGCAAACTCTGTCCTCACGAAGCCGTGTTTGTCGACATACTTGAAACACTGGTGCAGCATAGATGGTACGATCATGTAATCGTGTATCCAAGGGCGCCCCAGGAGGATATTGTAGGAAGTGTCCGCATCTATAACGTAATAGGTCACTTCTGATTGCAGGTCGCCAATTTGGCACTTCGAGCGAATCTTCCCAATCAGGTAGCTCCTGCCCGAATTGAAACCACTGATGGCGGTGCTTGTTGGCGTCAGACGATGCATAGGAATACGGAGATGATGTAACAGACCCTTCGGGATGATGCTTATGGAAGAACCAGGATCAATGTGCATCTGATCCACCTTTACGTCACCGATGTATCCAGTGTAGTATAACGGACGATCGTGCAGATTGGTTTTGATGAGCATATCCTGCGACGTGAAGACAATGTTGGGCATCGCTCTTGTGCAAGTGATTTTATGGAGATTTGCAGGCGGGCTCTCTCCCGTGAGGTTGACCTGAGCCAGATATACGTCGGCATTCTGGAGTGCATCGCTCAAAACCGCACGAACATCCTTGGAGAGTCTCAGGAGCTCGTATAATGATAATTTGGCCAGTGTGTTGGCCAATTGTGCCAAGATGTCAAAGTTGTAGGGCCTCTCTAGCCCATGAGATGCCTCTTTTCGGAGGGATTTGTCAAAGCGAGTCTCCTTCGGCCTAGGCTTGTCGGTCGTCGGAGGTTGAGAAGGTCCCGGAGCGTCAGCAGTAGCTGGCTGATGTTCTTCAGTCGAGTTATCTGGTGTAGGTTGGGATTGAGCACCAGACCGAGTGACAACAGCTGTGGCTTCTTCGACATCTGCCGAAATTGTGCGGCAGGATCTGACCTTTCTACTCTCTTTCTTGCCAATGGGGAGTGGTGCTGACTGAGTCACTTCAGGTACCAAGTCTAGATGGACCAACATGACCTCTCTTCATGACGTGGTGAGGGGTACCAGACCGGTAGCCTGATCTCGAGGAGGTGGAAGATTAGCAATCTCTATTGTCGCCCGAGGGATGGGTATCACGCCGTCTTGAGTCTCTGTCAGAGGAAAGCTGCCAAACTGTACGGACACCATGTTGGCTGCCACGGTTACCTCCTCGAAATCAATGGCCAGAGCCTTCGAATCGATGAGATATTGGATGTATCGCTTCAGTTGGTAGCAGTCGTGTGTAGCATGGTGGACGTAGCGGTGGTAATGGCAGTACTTTGGGTTCTCTATTTCTGCCGGCCGAGGTTCCCGTCTTGGTGGAGGGAGCTGAATTATATCTCCTTGTATGAGCATGTCCAAGATGGGCTTGACATGGCCGTCCTCGAAGGAGTAGGTCATTTGCGGCCATTACTTGTCTGCCGGTTTTGACTCAAGTTTTTGGGCTGTGTCGGCCACCATAGCCTGCTTGCCCTTGTTGTCCCGATTGTTGGAGGAGTTACTACCATTATTGTTGTTGGAATTAGGGCGCTTGCTCTTGTCCTCTCCCTCCGAGATGTGCAATCCCAGTTGGCGAGCCTTCTTCAACCTGTCTTCGGCGCTAGTGGCACTGATGATGAACGTCTTCCAGTCCTTGAATTAACTTTCACCCATCCAGAGGCTGATTGTTGGGAGCAGTCTCTTTTGGTAAATTTCAATCAAGGAGGAATCCGGATTACCCGACGGCAACTTCATTACGGTTTGGCAAAATCGCTCAATATAGTTCATTGTGAGCTCTTTCTCCCCTTGAACGATGTCCATGAGGGTGGACATTGTGACGTCCTGTCCTACTTCGTAGAATCTCTCCAAGAACATGTGCTTGAAGCTGGCAAAGGAGTGGATGCAGTTGTCTGGCAGGGTTGCGGTACCAGTCAAAGGCGACCCCTTCCAATGCCCCGATGAATAATCGTGTAAGGATGGCATCGTCATAGGGCAGATGGTCGGTGGTAACCTCGAAGTAAGTGATGTATCGACTTGCGGAGGTCTTGCCATCATAGGGATTGATGTTGAACGGCTTATATCTTGGTAGAAAAGGAACATCCCTCCATGCAGCAGGATATGGTTGCCGTATTCTAAGGTCTTGAGAGACTTTTCGAGCGTGAAACATGGCGCGGAGCTCCTGGACCTCTATTCTTGCTTTTCAAGACTCATCCGCAGCGTTGGGAGCTGACATTTCAGGAAGATTATTGTCCGGGTTTGGTGCCGCTGAGTTCGAATCCGCATTGACCACGGGACCCAAGTTGTTTGGCCAGGCGTCCCTCCTTGCAGAGTAGCGAGAGCTGCTTTGATCTCGTCCACCGATTTGACCAAAGTGCACAGTATGGCCTCCAGAGTGTCGATGCATTGGTGATTACTGGGGCCATCTTGATCGTTGCTAGTCACGAACGCCGTCCTCACGCGAGTAGAGATGGAAGGGACGGTGGATGACGTACGCTCTGAATCATATCCTTGTACAGAGAAGTCATCGGGGTATGTGGGAATGTTCTCCTCTGGTTCGGATTCAGAAGGGATAGTACCCCCAGCTTCAAAGCTTGCTTCATCTTGAGAGTCGTGGACGTCCTCGGGGACGTCGGCACCTGCTGTATCTGATGGAAGAGTTGTTTTCCTGGGCTCGTCTCCTTGGAATATCGGATTGTCGTGGATGTTCGGAGGAGTACTACCCACAGTTCCAGCGATCCCCAGTAATGTGGATGATGAATCTCCCACTGTAGCAGATTTTGTCTTTGAACGGGTACCTTAGAAAACTTCGGTGGTGGACAACCATTTAGACGACAGTTTCTTAGTCATAGTGGTTGAAATCTTCGGGCTGGAAACATTTATCTTCTTTCCTCTCCCATCGGCAGGGATTTTTTGAGTAGAGTTACAGGAGACAACGGGAGGTGCCTCATCCCCTGAGCTCGGCTGTTGTAATATTTGGAAAATGGACTATCGGTCTTCTCGTACCGTCGCATTGTTGCAATAGCAGTTGATAATGACCTGGGTGTAGTGACGTCCGTAGGAGGACTCTTTACACACCGAGGCCTCTTTTCTTTCCTTGTGCTTGTGGAGGATAACCTCACGCAAGTCAGATGGGTCTGGAACGACCATGTTTGCTTCCTGGGTTTTTGGAGACTTTTGGGAACCAGTCTGTCCGTTTATCGCCGGGGGATGGACTCGAGTGGTTCTGTACAACTTCCCATCAGAGGCTCGTATAACATTATGTGGAGCGCTCAGATGGTCAGAGGTCGGGACAGCGGACTGAGCTCGCCAAGCTCGCGCTGCCCTAGACTTATTCACTCTAGTGTGTTAGGGCACATAGTAGGAAGAGTCTAAGTGATGCTGCAGAGAGCCAGACATATTTTCTCGGGAGCATGAGAGATCAGGACCATAGGAGAGGCGATCGAAGACCGAGCCTGAGCCGCATGGAGCAGACAGCATACGGCTGGAATCAACAGTCTTCATGCGGCTGGCAATCGTAGCCGCATGGGCTTTCTTCATGTGGCTGGAAGTCTTGTCCGCATAAGTCTTCTCCATGCGGCAGAAAATCTTAGCCGCATGGGTATTCTACATCCGGCTGGCAGTTTCGGCCGCATGGATATCATGTATGCGGCTGGCAATCTTGGCCGCATGAATGTTCAGTCTGCGGCTAGTGCCTTTGTTCGGCTTCTTCCTGGAGCACATAGAATCACTCTTTGCCCCTGTAATTCCAGCATCGTAGTGCTTTCTTCTGCCGGACTTGGGGACAGCAGAGTCCTCCATGGCTTGAAGTGGGGCCGCATGAGAGTTGCCTTTGCCGTCTTGGGCAGCAGAGAGTACTCCGTCCAGAGCTTGGGGTGGAGCAAATGATTTTGGCCTCCACTCCCTGCGAGCTTTCTTTGTGCGGGTTCGCTTCTGGACCGGGCCAGCGCTCCCGTCGGAGAGAATTTCTTCAAATGCCTGTTGGTCAAAGCGGACGACCATCTTCTGTTGTGTGGAGCCAAGTTTGGCTGTATCCGATTGTGTCACCAACTTCTCAGTCGTGGAGAAGTTTATCCCCAGCAGAGTCGCCATCGTGTTTGCCATTGATTGTGAAAGTACAGAACAATTTATATGGGAGGACTGAACTTAGACTCACAATACAAACTCGCTCGTACGAAGAAAGCCTAGGAACAAAAACCTAGGTACAACAATCTAAGTACAATTGTTTATTTTTTATTCTGGGGGGGGTGACGATAGAGGCTCGGGAAAGCGACGGCAGCTCTGCCTTACTCCTTGGATGATCGGACGCAGTCTTGGCTCTGGGGAAGAAATGCTCTGTGTCTGGCTCTGTACGAATCTCTCTGTGCTCTCCTTTTTGTGTATATGCTTCTCTGTGCGATTCTCTCTGTATGCGTCTGTCTCTCTCTTTTCTCTTTTTTTGTGTGCAAGGGAATAGTACCTTGCTATTTATAGGAGTGGGGGTGATCATTAGGGTTTGCAATGATTACCCATTTTGAAAAGTTGGTGGCTTAAGAGTTATCAATCTGGACCGTTCATCTTGAATATAATAAATTCGAGCTATTAATGTGATTGCATCAAATCTTTGTGGAAAATAAATATTGATTGCCATAAATGTTCATGATTTGTGATAGCCTGCCACGTGTCCAATTTGCTTGACTTGATTTGATCTGGGCAATTATGACGATCGCAACAAATCTGATTTTGTTAGGATTTATTAGCACCCATAATTCCAGGGAAGATAAGACTGCCACGTGTCTCAATTGTCGCGAAGAGCGCCACGTGTCTCATCTGGACCGTCCTGGCAGGGCCGCATATAGGTGGTCCTCTCAGCCGCATGAAGCATGCAGCCGTATGAGGATGGGCAGCCGCATGGAGATAGGCAGCCGCATGGGGATGGACAGCCGCATACAGATGGGAAGCCGCATGAAGTGGACGGCCGCATGAAGTGGGTGGCCGCATGAAGTGGGCGGCCGCATAAATGCAGCAGCTGCATGAAGTGACCTCGGGACTTGGTGGATCTTACCATTTGTAAGAAGATTTTCTCCTCTTCCCTACGAACATGCCATCATGTCAGCGTCATTATTGTGTCTTTATGTCAGAGCTGTCATAGCTGTCATTTGTCAGAGCAGCCGTCAGGGCATTAAATGCAGCAGAATGTAGAGAAGAATTGTTGAAGGCCACATGGCTTCTTTCTGGGCCACATTGAACTATCCGAGCCGTATGGACCCTTGAGCCGCATGGACTCCTGAGCCGCATGGGGATCCTGAGCCACATGGGGATCTTTCTGTCGGAGCCGCATCCTTTCTTTATTATTTTCTGTCATGCCCCAGAACCAGAATACTGGAGAGTGGGGGAATGACTCAGCCAGCTACGTATTACGGGTAGATGAATACCGTATAATACGATCAATACTGTCTAACCAGACGAGGGGGTGCATACTACATAAAGGTCTTACTATGGTCATTTCATATCTATTGTCTCAATCATTCAAGCAAGGAAACAGAAATAGAGAACATGTAAGATAAAGCAGTAAGGCGTCCCAAACGCTCAGTCAAATGTTCTTGAGATCTGGCTTTACAAAATATAGCCAGATGATATAGCAAGTATACACAATTGTTATCAGCTGCAGTCTGACTTAATTACAATCATGTAAAAGTAAGTACAAGACAATCCGACTAACATGTCGGTGCCAAACGGCTAAGTAATAAGGTAAATAACAAAACGAGCGGTGAAGTAAGGAACCCACTCGAGTCCTCCTGCTATCATGCCTCTAGTATTGACCATCTTGGAGGTAGAAGTACGATAGATCCTCGGGAACCGGCTCTAAATCTAGCCATGCAAAACCAGAGAGGTTAGACCTCTAATAGCAAGTACCACAAGGAAGGACGATATGAAGGACATAAACCAGTAAGTAAAAGAATATAATGATAATAGATCTCTGCTTTCCACTAGGATTCACATCACATCACGACACTTCGAACCAACCTCCCAACCAAACAAGGACAGAAGTTGGCCCGTCATGTCCTGACATTCTGATCATCCCAGTTAGGTAACAGAGTAGTACAGTACACAAACAAATCATCTTGAACGGCCAATCAAATCCTACGGCTTGCTATTATGAGTCCTAAGTTATCCTGGAATTATGCAAAAATAGGGATTCCTCAGTTCTTACGATGTACGAGCAAGGCTAGTCTATCCAGTCAATCAATTGCGCCAATTATGTAGTTAGACGAGTCCCAGCGGGACGCCCGCCGTTATAGCATGTACAATAATATAAGCTGATACTGTTCCCTGCCCGTGTGACAGATTTACAGTATCTGTGGGAACCAGCCGGCCCGTCGGGCACTTAATAGTCCCAAGGGGGCTGCCATGTAAGAACTCGGGAATCCATTCTCTCTATGCCATCATTATTTTATTTAACTTAATAGTCTCTACGTTGAGTGAAGTTCCATGCCGTGGATCACGGTCGTTCAAATGAGTACTTTCGTACGGGGAACGATATGCGCAACTCTACAACGATACCCGTGCGGCTAGGTTGTAGGTTTTACATAGCGTGATGCAACAATCAAATTAACCACGGAATAATCATGCCTTGACCATAAAGTACACATGCTATCTTTGTAAGATAAATAGATAATTTAATTAATAAATAATTACTTTGAAGCCTGCATGTGCCCGTATGCCAATATTCGGGATCGGCTAATCGAGTATAATAGTTCATCACATGAACGTGTCTCATTCATTCAATTCAATAAGACGACTAGCCAGTCTCTTAGTTCCAACTAGGAACGCATGATCAATTATTAGTCAATGTCACAATCATTATCAATGGTGACAAGGCATGAAAGTCAATTAGTATTACATGGGGTCGAGCCTATAACTCCTCAGAGTAAGTTCTAGTCATACTGGGTATCCATGGGTCAATCAAGACAAATGACACATTCCACATAACAATCTGTATTAACAATATTAACATATCATAATTTATCAAGAAATTCACGCAAAAAGGCATAAGGATATAATAGAAGAATTATCATGCCATCATTAAATGAATAGGTTGAGGAATAAATAAAAACACCCAGGTCAGGAAGTCACGTCAACAAGTCTATGCTAAGGCCAAAAGTCACACAAGAGGTCTATGCTTAAGACCAATAAGTCACGCTAAGTCTAGCTAGGGTGAGCGTGGAAATTGGGTGTAATCAGCGAGCGTGAAAAGTGATACACGCTGGCAAGCGTGAGCGTAAAAAGTCACGCAAGCAAGCACAGCGTGAGTGTGAAGGAAAAATCCACGCACGCACAAGAGAGCGTGACTAAAAATCCACGCACTCATGGAAGTGTGCGTGACTAAATACACGCAGACTCGTGGATGTGTGTGTGACTAAAAATACACGCACGCTTATGAGAACGTGACCGTGACTAAAAATACACGCACGCTCATGAGAACGTCAGCGTGACTAAAATACACGCACGCTCATGAGAACGTGAGCATGACTAAAAATACACGTACGCTCATGAGAACGTGAGCGTGACTAAAAATACACGCACGCTCATGAGAACGTGAGCGTGACTAAAAATACACGCACGCTCATGAGAACGTGAGCGTGACTAAAAATACATGCTAACATGTAAGAACATGAGCGTGTCTCAAAATCCACGCAGACACGTAAAGACGTGTGCGTGACTGGGCTGATGTTTTACGCGAGCACGTAAGAACGTGTGCGTGCACATCTCCCGAACTCCAAGTCCTATGTAGCCTTCGTTCCAGCCAGAAACACGCTAAGTTGGGAGGACCAAAAACCCATGAACAGCCGAAATACAACAACTTAGATCTAGGAAAAACCAGCCACAGAAATCAAAAACGTTAAGAACTAATCTCTCTCAGAATCATGAGAGAAAGGGAAATAAACCACAAAATGGTTCTCCAAGCAAGAAGCAAGATTGCACTTGCCTTCTCCTGCTGCTGGTAGGTGGTGGAGAGTAATGAGAGAAGGAAGAAGAAGAAGTAATGGTGAGAATGAAGTAATGAGGAGAGAGAATGGAGGGGGTAGCATTAAATAGGGGGAGTGGTGGTAGGTGGGGTGTTGGGCCGTGTTTAAGGGGATCCAGCAAACCGAAACCCAATAACACTAAAGCAGCAAATAAAATGCAGGTAATAAAATTACAGAAATATAATTGTAGAAAATAAAATTTGCAGGAAATTAATTAACATGAAAATTTAAGAGCAGATAATTAATTAACATGAAAATAAAGGAATTTAAATACAGAATAATACATGATAAATACTAAATAAATACACATGAGTTATACATATATAAAAATACGCATTCCGGGAACGGAGAGTGACATCTCTACCCACCTTAGAAAATTCTGTCCTCGGAATTTTAAATCCATGCAGGTAGAAATATCAGAGCTAAACTAATACAAGCAATTCTAGTGATCAAGCAATTCTAGTGAACAAGCAATTCTAGTGAACAAGCAATTTGTTTTTACCATATCAAAAGCAAGTACTATATATGTAAATCCATCAATCTACGATATCAAGTAGCTCTACCCATAAAGTGATAAGCATGAGAAATCAAGACAATCAAGGTATACAGAAAGAGATATACCTTGTGAGTCAAACAGGTGTGGATACCGTGATCGGATATCATCCTCACGTTCCCACGTTGACTTTCCCAAGGAGTGATGACCCCAAGCAACACGGACAAGACTAATTGTTCGGTTCTTGAGTATCTTCTCTCTTCGGTCCAAAATGGACACAGGCTGTTCCTCGTAAGACAGGTTGGTACCAACAACCAGCTCAGAATGATCGAGGACATGGCTTGGGTCTGATACATACCTACGTAATTGAGATACATGAAACACGTCATGCACCTCTCGTAACGAAGGTGGGAGGGATAAACGATGGGCAACATCGCCTATCCGATCAAGGATAACAAATGGGCCTACGTACCGCGGACTCAATTTCCCGCGAACGCCAAATCTAATGACCCCACGAGTAGGTGAGATCCGTAAGAATACGTGGTCCCCAACAGAGAATTCTAACGGCCTACGATGCTGGTCTGCCCAATAACGATGCCGATCCTGCGCAACTCGAAGTCGCTCTCTAATTCCTTTAACTACTTCAATCGTCTGAACAATCATTTCTGGGCCTAATATCTTCCTCTCCCCGATATCATCCCATGCAAGCGGTGGCCTGCACTTCTTACCATATAATGCTTCAAATGGCGCCATCTGGATACTGGCTTGATAACTATTGTTATATGTGAACTCGACCAAGTGCAGGTGACTCTCTCAAGACCCTCCAAAATCTAGAGTGCAAGCTCGCAATATGTCTTCTAAAGTCTGAATCGTTCTTTCTGATTGCCCATCTGTCTGCGGATGGTATGCCGTGCTAAACCTTAACTTGGTACCCAGACTATGATGTAAGCTCTTCCAGAAATATGATGTAAAGCGGGTATCTCGATCCGACACAATACTGACAGGGACTCCATGCTGCCTGACTATCTGTTGCATATATAACTCTGCCAACTTTTCTGTAGATTATCCTACTCTGAAAGGAAGAAAGTGTGCTACCTTTGTAAGCCGATCTACTATCACCCAAATAGCATCCTTACCACTTGGTGATCTCGGTAAACCGGTCACAAAGTCTATTGTAATATGCTCCCATTTCCATTCCGGGATAGGAAGCGGTTGCAATAATACAGCTGGCCTCTGCTGTTCTGCCTTCACTTGCTGACATACCAAGCAACGGGAAATAAATCTAGCTATCTTCCTCTTCATCCCGTTCTACCAGAAATGCTGCTTGATATCTTGGTACATCTTGGTCCCTCCAGGGTGAATAGAATACTGAGAACTGTGAGCTTCTGTCATAACCTCATGTCTGATATCTCCACTAGGCACACATAGACGTGATCTAAACCTAAGCGTACTATCTTCATGAATTTGCATCTCCTTCTTGAGTCCTGACTCACATTCTGCCCTAAGCTTCTGAATCCTTGGGTCTTGTGCCTGAGCTGCCTTGATCCGGTCTACTAAGTCAGATTGAACTTACAGACTTGCTAGAACTCCCATATCACTAGGAAGTATAACTTCGATGCCCATCTCCTGAAGGTCTTCTAAGATATGCTTCTGTGCTGTCAGCATAAATGTGCCGCCTCTCCTGCTAAGAGCGTCTGCTACTACATTAGCCTTGCCTGGATGATACTGAAGTTCTACGTCATAATCCTTGATCAACTCTAACCATCTTCTCTGCCTCATGTTCAGCTCCTTCTGAGTAAAGATGTACTTCAGACTTTTATGATCTGTGTACATCTCCACTCGGTCACCATATAAGTAATGCCTCCATAGCTTCAGAGCAAACACTACTGCCGCTAACTCTAAATCATGAGTTGGGTAATTCTTCTCGTGGTCCCGAAGCTGCCTAGATGCATATGCTATCACCTTCCCATGTTGCATAAGGACACATCCTAGTCCTTTACCTGACGCATCGTAATATACTATAAAACCTCCGGGTCCAACCGGCAATGTAAGAATAGGTGCTGATATTAACTTCTGCTTCAAAGTCTCGAATGATGCCTGACATTCTGCCGACCAAACGAATGGTACATCTTTTCGGGTCAAGCGGGTCATGGGCGCTGAAAGTCTTGCAAAGTCTGAAACAAATCTTCGGTAATATCCTGCTAATCCCAAGAAACTCTGCACATCTGCTACGGTCTTGGGTACTGGCCAACTCTCTACTGCTTCTACCTTCTTGGGATCTACTGCTACTCCAGCTCCTGAGATGATGTGACCCAAAAATAAAATATGGTCCGACCAAAACTCACACTTACTGAGCTTGGCATACAACTGGTTCCCTCTCAGAACCTGCAACACTTTCCTGATGTGGTCTTCATGCTCCTCTTCACTAGCAGAGTATACGAGAATGTCGTCAAGAAACACAACAACAAACTGGTCTAAATATGGCATAAAGATACGATTCATCAAATCTATGAATATTGCTGGAGCATTGGTCAAACCAAACGGTATTACTAAGAACTCATAATGCCTATACTTCGACCTGAATGCTGTCTTGGGAATATCTTCCTTCCGAACCCTCACCTGATGGTACCCTGAACGAAGATCTATCTTGGAAAAAACTCTAGCCTTGCTCAACTGGTCAAATAAGTCGTCGATCCTGGGTAATGGGTACTTGTTCTTCACTGTTGCCGCGTTAAGCTTCCTGTAGTCAATGCATAATCTGGATGACCCATCCTTCTTTCCCACAAGTACCACTGGTGCTGCCCATGGTGACATGCTAGCTTGGATAAACTTCTTCTCCTTCAGTTCCTCTATGTGTTGATATACCTTGGCCTGCTCCGAATTCGCCATTCTATAAACCCGATCTGATATCGGTTTAGTTCCTGGTGCCAATTCTATACTGAACTCAATATCTCTAACTGGTGGTAGACCTGGAAGTTCTTCGGGAAATACGTCTAGAAACTCTTCAACTACCTTCGAAATCTGAACTTCTTCCATTGCCGCTACTATTCCCTGCTCCTGTTGAGTTGCCTCTGATCTGACTAAGGTGAATCTCTTCCTGCCTGGAATATCAAAAGATACACTCCCTCTACGACAATCTATTGTCGCATGACTGTCTTTCAGCCAGTCCATGCCTAAGATATTGTCAAAATTTTTGACAGGAAATTCTATCAACCGGGCAGGAAAAGGATGCCCGCAAACTACAACGCTACACGCTAGAATAACTCTACTAACTCCTACGAGACCATTGCCAGTGAGTATATTCAACCTCCCTGGTAATGCCTCGAACTCCATTCCTAGCCGCGTCGCAAATCGTACAGATATAAATGAATGGGATGCTCCCGAATCAAACAATGCTACTGCAGGATATGAGGCGACGAGAATATTACCTGCCACAACATCTCCCGATGCCAATGCCTCCTCCAAGGACAGAGTGAATGCCTGCCCTCGACCTCCTTGCTGATTCCCATGCTGTGGCCTAGCCTGATGCTGCTGCTGGCCCCTTCCTTGATGATGCTGGGGTGGTCTATGCTGGTGTTGCTGCATCGGCGGTCCCTGCTGCCGAAACATCTGAGCCTACGGACGCTGTGCCAACGGCCTTACTGCCACTGCTGGTCCTCGATATTGGCCTGCCCCTGGTGCTGGCAGAGCAAGAAACTGTTGCCCTGGTCCTCCTGTCCTCGAATTCATGGGACATGTGGTAACCCGATGGTCTGGATTACCACATATCAGACACAGTCCATTCAATGTTCGACACACATCTCTAGTGTGTCCCATCTTTCCATAATAAGTGCAGCCCGCCGGGGGTTGCTGGTTCTTCCTCTGTTGCTGTTGCTGCTGCTGCCTGGGTGGTGCTGGTCCTCGTATCGCCATATCGTGGATACGAACGCCAGTGGATGGTGCTGTTGTTCGGGGCGCTGCTCCCCCTCCTCCTTCAATCTGACTGTGGGATCTCTTCTGACCCCCAGTCCTTACTGCAAGCCTCTGAATGGTTATTTCATGCCTTCGAGTCGCCGTCAATATCTCATCAAAAGTCTGGTAATTGTGCCCCTCGATCAATTGCAAGAGTTCAAGATGAAACCCTTGCTGAAACCTTATAGCCCTCTGGCTCTCTGTTGCTACCTTCTCTGGGGCAAATCTACCCTATCTGCAGAATTCCGCTGCATAAGCATCTACAGTCTTGCCAGCCTGCCTGAGGCTGATAAACTTCTGCTGTAGCTCAAACCGTGCCACAACTCCATAGTACTTGGTCTTGAATCTTGTCGTGAAATTGTCCCAAGCCACAGGACGTCTGATGCCCACTTCCTCTGATTCCCACCAATCACGTGCGAGATCCTGAAGTAACAACTTCACTAGATCTACACGTTCTTCTGCCGGTACCTTAGCTGCCGTCAGAATAGTCTCCATATCCTTAAGCCATGCATCTGATGAGATGGCATCCTCCGTGCCCTCGAAACGGTGGGGGTTGTACTTGCAAAACCTGGCTGATGCTCCTGAATCTGGCCTTGCCCCTCTTTCTAATGCTGTCTGCAATCCTTGGTTGAGCAACACATTCTGCTCTTGTAGCTGAGTGTGCATGCGTTGCTGGGCCAACATCTGATGTTGCTGAGTGTCCATCATTCCTCTCATGATCTCCAGAAGGGCTGGTGTGTCCACTTCCACAGGGGTAGGTGGAACTGTGGATGGGTTTGGAATATCCGAATACTGCGGTCCAATCGCTGGTTCTACTATCACTTCTTCCTGGATAGTCTTCTGAGGTGAGACTGGCCCTGGTTGCTGACCATCCTGGTCAGGTTGTCCTTGTTGCCTTTGTTGTTGCTGCCCAGCTCTGACCACTGCGGACGAAGTGCCCCTAAGAAAAGGGACAAGAGAACAATCAAACGACCGGACATGAAGGATCAATGAAGTCAAAGGATACCGGAATGTCAAGCAAGAGTTGAGAATAACGAATCAAGAGATCAAGGGGAAACATGTGTGATTGAGACATCCTATAAATCAAAACACCCCACAAGTCTGAAATCAGACCTGCATGGGCCACCACTAAAACCTTGTCATACCCCAGAACCAGAATACTGGAGAGCGGGGGAATGACTCAGCCAGCTACGTATTACGGGTAGATGAATACCGTATAATACGATCAATGCTGTCTAACCAGACGAGGGGGTACATACTACATAAAGGTCTTACTATGGTCATTTCACATCTATTGTCTCAATCATTCAAGCAAGGAAACAGAAATAGAGAACATGTAAGATAAAGCAGTAAGGCGTCCCAAACGCTCAGTCAAAATGTTCTTGAGATCTGGCTTTACAAAATATAGCCAGATGATATAGCAAGTATACACAATTATTATCAGCTGCAGTCTGACTTAATTACAATCATGTAAAAGTAAGTACAAGACAATCCGACTAACATGTCGGTGCCAAACGGCTAAGTAATAAGGTAAATAACAAAACGAGCGGTGAAGTAAGGAACCCACTCGAGTCCTCCTGCTATCATGCCTCTAGTATTGACCATCTTGGAGGTAGAAGTACGATAGATCCTCGGGAACCGGCTCTAAATTTGGCCATGCAAAACCAGAGAGGTTAGACCTCTAATAGCAAGTACCACAAGGAAGGACGATATGAAGGACATAAACCAGTAAGTAAAAGAATATAATGATAATAGATCTCTACTTTCCACTAGGATTCACATCACATCACGACACTTCGAACCAACCTCCCAACCAAACAAGGACAGAAGTTGGCCCGTCATGTCCTGACATTCTGATCATCCCAGTTAGGTAACAGAGTAGTACAGTACACAAACAAATCATCTTGAACGGCCAATCAAATCCTACGGCTTGCTATTATGAGTCCCAAGTTATCCTGGAATTATGCAAAAATAGGGATTCCTCAGTTCTTACTATGTACGAGCAAGGCTAGTCTATCCAGTCAATCAATTGCGCCAATCATGTAGTTAGACGAGTCCCAGCGGGACGCCCGCCGTTATAGCATGTACAATAATATAAGCAGATACTGTTCCCTGCCCGTGTGGCAGATTTACAGTATCTGTGGGAACCAGCCGGCCCGTCGGGTACTTAATAGTCCCAAGGGGGCTGCCATGTAAGAACTCGGGAATCTATTCTCTCCATGCCATCATTATTTTATTTAACTTAATAGTCTCTACGTTGAGTGAAGTTCCATGCCGTGGATCACGGTCGTTCAAATGAGTACTTTCGTACGGGGTACGATATGTGCAACTCTACAACGATACCCGTGCGGCTAGGTTGTAGGTTTTACATAGCGTGATGCAACAATCAAATTAAGCACGAAATAATCATGCCTTGACCGTAAAGTACACATGCTGTTTTTGTAAGATAAATAGATAATTTAATTAATAAATAATTACTTTGAAGCCTGCATGTGCCTGTATGCCAATATTCGGGATCGGCTAATCGAGTATAATAGTTCATCACATGAACGTGTCTCATTCATTCAATTCAATAAGACGACTAGCCAGTCTCTTAGTTCCAACTAGGAACGCATGATCAATTATTAGTCAATGTCACAATCATTATCAATGGTGACAAGGCATGAAAGTCAATTAGTATTACATGGGGTCGAGCCTATAACTCCTCAGAGTTAAGTTCTAGTCATACTGGGTATCCATGGGTCAATCAAGACACATGACACATTCCACATAACAATCTGTATTAACAATATTAACATATCATGATTTATCAAGAAATTCACGCAAAAAGGCGTAAGGATATAATAGAAGAATTATCATGCCATCATTAAATGAATAGGTTGAGGAATAAATAAAAACACCCAGGTCAGGAAGTCACGTCAACAAGTCTATGCTAAGGCCAAAAGTCACACAAGAGGTCTATGCTTAAGACCAACAAGTCACGCTAAGTCTAGCTGGGGTGAGCGTAGAAATTGGGTGTAATCAGCGAGCGTGAAAAGTGATACACGCTGGCAAGCGTGAGCGTAAAAAGTCACGCAAGCAAGCACAGCGTGAGTGTGAAGAAAAAATCCACGCACGCACAAGAGAGCGTGACTAAAAATCTACGCACTCATGGAAGTGTGCGTGACTAAATACACGCAGACTCGTGGATGTGTGTGTGACTAAAAATACACGCACGCTCATGAGAACGTGAGCATGACTAAAAAAACACACACGCTCATGAGAACGTGAGCGTGACTAAAATACACGCACGCTCATGAGAACGTGAGCGTGACTAAAAATACACGCACGCTCATGAGAACGTGAGCGTGACTAAAAATACACGCACGCTCATGAGAACGTGAGCGTGACTAAAAATACACGCTAACATGTAAGAACATGAGCGTGTCTCAAAATCCACGCAGACACGTAAAGACGTGTGCGTGACTGGGCTGATGTTTTACGCGAGCACGTAAGAACGTGTGCGTGCACATCTCCCGAACTCCAAGTCCTATGGAGCCTTCGTTCCAGCCAGAAACACGCTAAGTTGGGAGGACCAAAAACCCATGAACAGCCGAAATACAACAACTTAGATCTAGGAAAAACTAGCCACAGAAATAAAAAACATTAAGAACTAATCTCTCTCAGAATCATGAGAGGAAGGGAAATGAACCACAAAAATGGTTCTCCAAGCAAGAAGTAAGATTGCACTTGCCTTCTCCTGCTGCTGGTAGGTGGTGGAGAGTAATGAGAGGAGGAAGAAGAAGAAGTAATGGCGAGAATGAAGTAATGAGGAGAGAGAATGGAGGGGGTGGCTTTAAATAGGGGGAGTGGTGGTAGGTGGGGTGTTGGGCCGGGTTTAAGGGGATCCAGCAAACCGAAACCCAATAACACTAAAGCCGCAAATAAAATACAGGTAATAAAATTGCAGAAATATAATTGCAGAAAATAAAATTTGCAAGAAATTAATTAACATGAAAATTTAAGAGCAGATAATTAATTAACATGAAACTAAAGGAATTTAAATACAGAATAATACATGATAAATACTAAATAAATACACATGAGTTATACTATATAAAAATACGCATTCTGGAAACGGGGAGTGACATTTTCCATGCTTCTACAGATTTGTACAAGAATAACACGAACACAAGGAGTACACGATGCCCATGATAAAGTACACGAACACGAAATACCCGATGTATCCGCTAAGGGAATAACATCGCATGAAAAGATCCATATAGTACCTGTAACACCCAATTTTCTAGATGAGGGTAATTTTTGAAATTTTGTAATTATAATTATTATTTATTGATATTTATTTCATATTATAATTTTTGGTGATTTTTAATCATTTTTAAACTATTTAAAATCATGACTTGTGATTTGGTGTCTTGCTAGTGTAACCCTAGAGCCTAGCCATGTGATTAGGATATTTAATTAGTACATTTTAGCCTAGAGGGTATTTTGGTCATTTTAGGATTTATTTGAATCTATTTTGATTTATGGGAATTTGTGTGAATTTAATATTAATTAAATATTGCTATGTGTTATGTTAGTCTTGACTAGTTGAGACTTTGTAGACTAACCTAGAAGTTGACCCTAGCTATGGTGACTTGGTTAGCATGGTAGGACCCTAGTCTAACTTAAGTCAAACCAATTCTAGTCATTAAGAATCTAGTTTGAAATAGGAGGAATAGTGAATAGGTTCATGACTTATGACTTAAGAATTTAATTCCATGACTAATGCAACTTGGCCCATAGGCCCATGCCATGAAACCCTAACCCTAGAATCCCTTTATGGCTGGCCACATAAACCCTAAGAGCCCCCTATAAAGTCTTTCATTGATTGTTCTTGCCTCTTTCATTAAGTTTCTAAGTTTTTGAAGAAAGAGGTAATAGCCATCTTTCCCAATCCATAACTTTCCCATTTTAACTCCTTTTTGGCTCAAACTACTTGCATTAGATTCTAATTGTCTCCCTTTTGCTATTCATGGAGGATAATCTCAGTTTGTGGATAATTTGGGAGAGTTGGCTAGCAAGGAGAACCACCCCCTTTTGAAGCTTTTTCATACAAATTGCACATATAGGTAAATTCCTATTCCCTCCACCAAATTTCGTTTTGTTTGCATGGATAGGAAGCCCTAGGTGTCCCCTAGCTGTAGGTATTGGTATCATGTTGAGTCGTGTCCATTTCGTGTCCGTATCGGATACGAATCAGTGTTAGGGTGCATGTGTTCGATGAAATGCTTGAGTGAATAAATTCTTTTTTTTTAAATTCTATTTGAATAGATTTCTAGCCCTTGATGTATGTTTTTGAACCCCCAAGCTCTGAGCTCATATCGAGCTGTGTCCGTGTCCAAAATGGATACGAACTCACTGTACGAGACACGGCGCACATACCCTGCTACTCGAGCCTTAGTTCTCCACTTGTAGGACACTTGGACACCTAATATTTGACACAAACCTAGGGGCAACCAGTGACAGCATGACCCCAAAAGTTTGGGGACATCTGGTCGAGTGTCCAGAGAGTAATCGACCATGCACTGGTCGTAGCCTGACACGCGCGCGCGCGCAGGAATTGCGTCTGATACGCATCTCGTACGCACGACACGCTTCACGTAGACACGGTGCAGGTACTTAGACACGTTCCCCTACCTTTGGCGAACCCCTGTGCATAAGCACATATCCTAATCGTGTCGTGTCGTGTTCATAAACGATGTGCACGCGTGCACGAGCCAGTCCTCACTGTGAATTTATGATACAATGTTTTGTTTCATTTGGACACTTCGTGTCCACTCTAGTGGACACGAATGGCTTTCTTTAGACACATGACACATGGTACAAACAATGATATACCTGTTTGTAAAATTCGATGGTTAATTTGGGTTTCAAATGAATGGGAATTCATGTGTCAGTGTTCTTCACTGTCAGTTGAGTTTTTTTTATTTAAACTGTCAGTTGTTGGAACCCATTTCCCTGAACTCGAATGTTAAATTAGTTTAGAAGATTATGTGGTATATGTATGTAAAGCTGTTGTTAAATTCAGTAGTTCAGTTTTGGGTTTTCGAATGTGGAAGGTTATGTATCAGAGAATTTCAGTTGGCTTTCTTACTGTCAGATAATATACATGTAAACCTGAGAATTCAGGATATATAGTATTGACTTCACTGTTAAATGTGTTAACTGATATTGAATGATTGAATCACTGTTAGAATTGAAACTGAAATTTCACGTGTTGAGTTGAGCTTTGATTCTTGATTAAATGGTTAAACTTAGATGAAATGTATGTTAGTTTAGCTAAGAAGTAATAACTGAGATTAGTTGGATTGATGTTGAATTGAGTTTGATTCCTAGATTAAATGTAAACCTGAGAACAATCTGTGAACTGAATTAAAACTGCGATTTGTTGTTCAAAAACTGAGGGTTCGGTTTGATTTAACTGATACTCGATTTTGGTGGTTTTTGTGAAACTGAATTTTGTTGAAAAGTCTATTATGAATTGATTGATTCTTGAATGTAATTCCTGAGATTTCAGCAGTAGTTAAACCTAGGATTGGTTGATAACTGAGAGTTCATTTCTTATTGAAAGTTCATTTATGTTAGTCTTATGTTAACTGAGTTCTTAACTGAGATTGATTTGAATGGTAGATTGAGCATAAAAACTGAGAATTATTCTTGTGTGTAAACCTGAGAATGGGCTGACACATATTCCAGTTTTAAAAATTTTGAACCTTTTCATCTCTTTTCTTAAACTGATTTGAATGTTAAATTCATTACATGATTAGTTAAGTTTAAATGTGGGGTTATGATTGTATTGGAAATTTGGGGTTTCAAGTTGGGTTTTTGAATGTAGGTTAACTGTTATTGCCCACTGTTTCCTGGGAAAAACTGAAATACCACATCCCTGTCAAACACAAGACACAACTGAATTCTGTACACACACTGTCCTGAACACATACCACCTCTTCATGCTCACTGTCGCTACACTCTCACTCATTCCATACATGCTCACACACTCATGATTCACTCACAGTTCACATCCTCTTCCCTTTCAATTTCAGGTTGTTTTAAGATATGTATTAAATTGGTTTTGTTAATAATTGTGTTGTATTAATATTAGTTTTCGATTTCCTAGGACTAACTGAACCTGAAAACCGAGTTACATGAACACTGAGATTTTGGTTTGGCTTTACTTATTTAAATTCAGTTGGTGTGGATTCATTCATGTTTTGGTTTTACTATTACCTTCCATTTCAGTTGAGATTCATAGGTAAATCGATATTCATGACATTGGTTCATATGTGAGTTATGGATATATGAGTTCAATGGTCACAAACACACACACACAACTGAGATTCATGTTACTAATTTCCTGAGATTACACACTGTCAACACACTGATTTAAACTCATGCATATACCCACTGATTAGCTATAGAATCTGAGACACACTCACAATCTCACATGTACCACATCTTAACACACACACATGTGACACTAGCCTACAGCCCCATATCTACACACACATCCCTCTTACTGTTAACCTATACACATTTGTATCACCCTCTTTTCCCTCTCTAAAATTCTCTATACAAGTTGTATATATAGGTATGCCTATAGTATGTGAAGAGTGTTTATGTAGATTGGCTTATGTGAATGTGAATAAATATATGTAAAGTAAAGCTATATGTGATATACCTATTTCCAAATGTGTATGTAGATATATATATATATATATATATATATATATATATATATATATATATATATATATATATATATATATATATATATATTTTTTTTTTTTTTTTTTTATATATATAAATGTAGTAATATATATATATATATATATATATATATATATATATATATATATGGTGTTTGGCCTAGTGTTGATTTCTCTTTTCATGTGCACCTCCATGTTCACACACACATAGCTTACATGCTAGTTCCCACTCTAACTTTCTCTTATTGTATAATGTTGTAAATATATGAAATCCTATATACATATAGCTATATATAAATTCCATGATAAATAGCTAAATTTGAATGAGCCTTGATGTGTGGCTTGAGTTGGCTTGTATATCCTTGTGATTGGTGTGTGATTGCTAGATTAGGCTTGGTTAGGCCTAGTGAGACTTGTTAGACTTGTTTGGGCTAGGACTTGACCTAGTTGACCTAGTTTGACTAGTGTGGTTGACTAGAGTTGACCAAGTGTTGACTATAGTCTAGCCTGACCTAGACAGCATGCAGATGCATTGTACATTCATTTATCACCCATGTATACATCTTGACTTGTGTTGCTCTAACTAGGAGTCAGGTACCTCATCTCGGACAGTACATTTACTACAGCTATTCAGATACCAGGCGAGTACATTCTCTGATCATTTCATAACTTGCTTAGAATTATAATCCTGCTCTAGTTTATCTTATTTGATGCTGTCATGATATTATCACGGATTGGTACTATATGGATCCCTACATTGAGATGTTATCCCCCTCGGGAGCATCGGATACATCATGTCATGTGTTTCATGTACATCGTGTATTCCTCGTTCTTATGTTATTCATATTTATCATGTGCTTCATGCTCGTTCATGCATACTCGTGTACTCTCATGTGCTCTCATGTTCGGTCATGTTTCCCATGTATCTCATGTATAACCTATACTTCATGTGCATTCATTTATGAGCCTTCATGTGAATTTCATGTGCACCCATTTATGGGCCCCCATGTGAACTTCATGTGCACTCATGTATGAGCTCTCATGTATACTTCATGTGCACCCATTTATGGGCTTCATGTGAAAACCATGTACGTAACATAACTTGTCTGGATCCTTGTATATTAATTAGGGTATGGGGAGTATAAATAGTCATGTGAACAATTCCAAAGTAGAATAGCCATGTACGCCTCTTTAGTATAGCCATGTGCAAATCAAGCCGTTCACATGTCGACTTTGTACTCTAAATCACTAGTCACTGGTAGCTCTCTACTTATAGTATATATTTCTATTACAGTTCTCTCTCTGTTTACATCATATACTTTTTTTCAGTTTCATGTATCGTACTCTCTTGCATGTTTATATTCTCTAACCTGTTATGATCTGCGTGAGATGTATTGTGCTCGCTCCCATCCTGACTGGACCTGTTGAAAATTTTACAGAGGATGATGAGGAACCCTGCACCCCTTACTATGGAGCTTGCCTAGATGACACTCGCGACCCGGACCCCTGGGGAGGTTCAGGCAGCTGCTGAGGATGATACCCATTGCATAGTTTAGATAGTCTAGATTGTTTCCTTTTCATGATTAGTTGTTGTCCCTATTTTTAGAGTTGTATATTTAGAGATGTTGAGACTGGTAGTTGTTAACTTATGTTATTTCATTTCTGTTGTACCTCAGTTGAGGATTTTCTTACCTATTTTATCGTGCCATAGTCTATCTCTAGTTGTGATTGAGTTGTACCTTCTGTGATTAGCCTCCAGTTGGAGATTATTCTATACTGTGTTAGTTATAGTTCATGGCCTAGAACAGCGTTCTACCGTCGACACTGCGTCGTAGGCTGGGCGCTGTTACGTACTCGTACCCTCACGGTGGGTGCGGGTCATGACACGTTTTTAGTGGTGGCCCATTTTAAACCCCCATATTTTTAATTGATTTTTATGAATTAATTAATGTTTTATACATTTATTAGTTATGAATATTTGATACTAGCTTATTAGTATAAATAATATATGTGAGTATATGTATATTATATTATTATATGTGTGCATGAGCGTATTCTTAATAAATAAGGAATATAATAAATTCCAGGATTTTAGGAAATTATTTGTAAATTTTTAGAATTTTTTTTACTAGCCTAATATATATATATGCTTATAGTTTGATATATATATATATATATATATATATATATATATATATATATATATATATATATATATATATATAATTGTTAAAAAAAAAAGAAGGTTAGCTGTGGTGGTCGACCCAAGGGGGGACCGACCACAGCATTGTTACTAATGAAGAAAGAAAGGAAAAAGGGAAAGAAATAAATAATATATAAACCCCACCCACTTAAAAGGGGGCGGGCCCCCCACTCCCTTTTGAGAGCTGCTTTACCGCACGCTTAATTCCGAACCCGAGCAATAGACTCATTAGTAAATCCATTAGGATTAGATGTTTGCCACAAGTTGTTATAAATACATCATTTTCCACAAGCCTCAAAACCCTAAACTTCCAAAATAAAAGTTGAGGCTGATCATACCCTCTTCACCTACGAATTCGTTTCACCAGCGGCGGAGCTTTGTGTGCGACGAACGGAGCATCGGAAGTCAGTCCGGCGTCACCCACGGAGCAGTTTTCCCACTCAAGGTACCCTACTTCCCTACGACGTAACTTTTTATTCGTAGCACCGATTTTTGATCCGTAAGATTTTCTGGAAAGTAGACTTGACCCTCTTCGAGATCCTCCAGGTGGATATCGAAAACAACCCATCGACTTGCTTGAAAAATTGAGACAAAGTTGAAGAAAAACCTGTTTTCTGTAATACTAAAAACTGTTTTGAGACGACAACTTGTCGGTCAATTTCTTGCTGTGCAGTAAAGTATTGTAGAAAATAATTGAAACCAGTAAAAGACAACATAACCATGATCACAACGCATCTTTTGGATCGTTGTTTCGATTTGCGTGTAAAAAGTAGATTGATGTTGAAGTTGAGGAAAAACCTGTGTTTAATTGTATTAATTTTCTGAATTTTGTCCGATATGGCATGCGCCCCGACAAATCGGGAGACGTGGTCGTGCGCTATACACATCGAAAGGTACGTATGGACGTTGCGGATGTATGGGAACTGACGGAACTCAGTTTTGTTGCGTGTGCGCGACAAAATCAACGCGTATCCGTCAAGATACCCCGTATCGGCGTTTTGCAAACTTGCCCATAACTTCGTGTACAGTCGTCGATTTGAGACAAAACTTTCGCCAACAGGTCCGAATCGAAATTTTGGTCCTGTGTGCCAAGTTTGGTTCGATTCTGAGAAGGTCGAATCGGAACCCATTTTTGGCGGGCCCGCGACCCACTCAAACGGACAAATTTGTACATGGCTCAGCGGAATCCAAAATTGGACATACCGTTGAGTTCCTCTCCTCAAACTGAAATCGTAGACATGTAGTTTGACAAATTTAGAGACCATAGACTTTGGCACGCGTTTCGGTGTAAAGCGGGTCCAACGGCGGACATCATTTTGACCCAAAATTACGAATGAGACGCCTTTTCCAGAATTTGACTTTTGGACAGATGTTTCCTAGGTATATCTTTCACACCGAGTGCATTCTTGATGTTTATTTCAGCGTCCGGAGTTGTTTGGAGACTGTAACGTTTCTTAGCTGACATTGTGATTACCTGGACTTGCCACTTTGCACCATCATGCAAGATACATTGCCACCTAATTCTGTAATTATTATACTTCTTATTTTTAGTTGTTATTTTCAGCATTTTATTTCGTGATATTTAAACAGTGCGTCCAAGTCACACTTGGGTGCAAGCGACTCCATCGGTCGTTTACCTCGCCTTATTTATTTCTCTTGCATTGACTTAGTCTAGTGACCACCCATTGATATTGAGATATTGGTATATCTCATACGGCCTTGACACTTGTTGTATCACATGATGTGAGTCACATGTAGGACACGTACCCGCGTAGTCGGCTGGCCACCGATACGTAAGGAGCGTGCGACGGATAGGGTAACTGCCAATAGTATTGCATGTTAGAAGACTTGGCGGTTACTAGAGGTTCATATCAGTCATGGAGATGATGATACTAGGCATTGGGTGGGAAGAACAATACCTGACGTATGGGCTTCTTTGCACTTCCCTGATTACCTGTGCGCTCCAAAGGAGACGCAGGCTCCAGGCGCCCTCTGACGTTTCCCAGAGCGTTATGGACCTAGCCCTTGCACATGGTGCCCTCTGACGCTTCCAGAGCGTTATGGACGTAGGCCCCTGGTGCCCTTTATGGGAACTATGCCGATCCCATTTACAGCCAGGGCTCATGCGTCGTAGGATTGTATCTCAACTGCATATTCACAGTAGAATGGTCAGGAACCTGATTGCATGCATACTTTTTTCTCTTATTATATTATCACAGTTTATATGGCATGGTATTTTCTTGTATCTTGCTATGTCCCCTGAGGACCTGGTTATCTCTCCAGGTTTAGACGACTTTCCACAGGAGTACGGAGCGGCATTGGAGCTATCCTATATAGATGACGGGGCAGTCCTTACTGATTTTTAGTTTATTCTTTATTTGAGACATTAGTGGACATTATTTTACATCTCTTTTCTTTCTATTTGCGGAGGTTGGACTCCGATCTTGTGAGACTATTTTTTATAGCTGTTTGGAGTGAGTATGTTCACCCGGCTATCTTTTGATACTTTTACTTATTCATTTGGACTCTATTATCTTCTGTATTGAGCTGTGATGAGATTAGATTATATTATTCTGGCCTGTGATTATTTATTTATTTACAGCTTATGTGCATATGTGAGGATTCCATATATTGGAGTATTCTTCGTATATGTGCAGCTGGCATGTTCACGTACTCGGTCCTACGTATTTTGGGACTGGGGCGTTACATATTTTTATGGTGGCCCATGCAGGTCAACATAAATATTGTTGGGTTATATGACTGTGCCCAACAAGCCTGCATATAGGAATAGGAATATCTCATCCAGAACTACTACTACCTCTTGACTTCCCATCTTTTTTGAAACTTCCTTGATTATTTGATTTCCTCATATATAATCTTCCTAATATCAACTTATCCTCTTCGTGCCAACAGTATACATTTAAGAAGCGGACGCACTTCTGTTTTGGCCCTCACATCTGGTGAAGAGGCTACCCCGGAGGGACATAATCCTTCCATGACTCCAGCGACACCATACCAGCCAGGAAAGTCGTAGCCTACTACGACACCGACGACGGAGTACCCAGAGATCGTAGCACCCTCAGGCAGCCAGGCTGGGCAGACTACTACCATGCCACCAGAGGGGAATGTACCTCTGCCTCCACCACCCCCATTTCCTCAGCAGTTTCCCCACAGTCGGGACCTTAGATGCCTCCACCACCGACTGATGGGAGCCCTACCTCTCAGTTTATGTACGCCATGATGCAGGCTCAGTGGCAGCCGACTGAGCTGATGAGACAGACGATGATGGCAGCAATGGCTAGACCTCCACCACCACCTCCAGTACCAGCACCGGCTCTGTATCCTTATGAAGGCTCTATCAAGAATTTCACAGATATGAACCCCAAGGCCTTTAGAGGAACAGAGAAGCCATTAGAGGTGTCACAGTGGCTTATTAGTACCGAGAAGCTACTAAAGGCATCACATTTGCCAGCTCAAGATTGGATGATAGCAGTGGACCTACTGTTAGAAGACAATGCTCACCACTGGTGGAAGGCGAAAGAGAGACGATTAGGCACTGGGATCACTTGGAAGCAGTTCTACGATGCATTTTATGAGAGATTCTTCCCTATTCATGTTCGAGATGGCCTCTATGACCAGTTCCTACATCTGAAGCAAGGGAATATGACAGTTGATGAGTATGACTCGGAGTTCAATCGCCTGAGTCGATTTGGTGCGGGATTGATTCTGACAGAGTTAGAGAAGGTGAGGAGATTTCACCAGGGGCTTCCACCAGAGCTCAAGTCTTATACGACTACCCAGTCTCGAGTCTCCCATTCAGCTATCTTGGAAGAAGCTCGTGCTCAGAAGATTCTTCACAAGGAGCAGCAGCAGACATCGAGACGACATACCCCAACAGTTACACCAGCCCGAGCCACTCAGAGTGGACCTATTAGGAGGGCTACAGGACAGTTCCAGCAGAGGCCCTTACCTTATCAGAAGCCCGTTTGCCATTACTGCGGAAAACAAGGACATCTCCAGAACGACTGCAGGACTCACCTTGGATTATGCTTGAGATGTGGATCCAATCAGCACATGCTCAAGGACTGTCCAGAGCAACATGCGATAGTACAAGCTCGACAGAACCCGAGGCCCACAGCCCCAGCTCTCCCAACACTACGGCCCGTAGCAGGAGCACCATGTCCACCATTGCCTCCCCAAGGCGTACAGTACAACAAGGCCAGAGCTCAGGGCCCAGGACAGAATTATGGGCAGGTATTCTCACTTGCTTTTGAGGATATAGAGACAGAGGTAGAAGTTATAGCAGGTATGGTTTTAGTTGCATCTTTTTCTGCTATTATATTATTTGATACTGGGGCCACACATTCATTTATAGCAACTAGTTTTGCCACTAGACACAGCATTTCCATCACACCCTTAGCTAAAAATGTTAAAATCCTCACTGGAGGAGGGGTTGTACCTGTTAGTAGTGTTTGTAGACTTTGTGCTGTAGTGATAAATGGCAGAGAGATGATGGCACGACTTCTTGTATTCCCTATGCCGACATTCGATGTGGTTCTTGGAATGGACTGGTTGAGCCAGTATTTCGCTCTCATAGACTGCCATAGGAGCAGTATTATCTTTAGACCACCGAATGTGGCAGAGTTTGAGTTCACCAAAGAAGACGGAGATAGTTGTGATGCACCCGCATCGAGGACTCATATGATGATGTGTGACACCCCTCAGCACCCTATTATCACCGAGTTCGAGGATGTATTCCCCGAGGAATTGCCAGGACTACCACCTGATCGAGATATTGAGTTTTCTATTGAGCTTATTCCAGGAGCCGAGCCTAATTCATCTCGAGTATATCGTCTGGCACCCAAGGAGTTGGTAGAGATGAAGACGCAGATTGATAAATTATTGAAGAAGGGATTTATTCGTGCCAGTGCGTCACCATGGGGAGCACCCATTCTTTTTGTGCCTAAGAAAGATGGGACAGTACGCATGTGCATCGACTACAGAGCATTGAATGCAGTGACGGTGAAGAACAAGTATCCCTTGCCGCGTATAGACGATCTATTCGATCAACTAAGTGGAGCAAAAGTATTCTCCAAGATTGACTTATGATCAGGCTATCACCAATTGAAGGTTCGGAAGGAAGACATTGCAAAGACGGCCTTTCGATCGAGGTATGGACACTATGAGTTTGTGGTCATGCCTTTCAGTTTGACCAATACTCCCGCAGTTTTTATGAATTTAATGAACAAGATCTTTCACCAGTACTTGGACAAATTTGTAGTAGTCTTTATAGACGATATCTTGATTTACTCCAAGAGTCAAGAGGAGCATGAGCAGCATCTACGGATAGTTTTGAAAACGTTGAGGAATGAGCGACTTTTTGCGAAGCTTAGCAAGTATGATTTCTTTCTCAAGGAGGTATCATTTCTTGGTCATATTGTTACGGGTTATGGTATATCGGTAGACCCAGAGAAAATTACAGCAGTCAAATCATGGCCCGCTCCCACATCAGCTTCTGAAGTGAGAAGCTTCCTCGGACTTATGGGATACTACCGACGGTTCGTAGAAGATTTCTCTCGAATAGCGGGGCCTATGACTCGATTGACTTGCAAGGATCAGGAGTTTGTATGGACATACGAGTGTCAAGCCGCGTTTGACGAGTTGAAGAAGCGATTGACCACAACACCGATCTTGACGCTACCATCAGGCCCGGGAGGATTTGTGATCTACAGCGACGCATCCGGGAAGGGATTAGGATGTATATTGATGCAGCATGGGCGTGTAGTAACATACGCATCACGACAGTTGAGAGTGCATGAGAAGAATTATTCGACCCACGATCTAGAGCTCGCAGCGGTTATCTTTGCTTTGAAGCTATGGAGATACTACTTGTACGGCAAGAAGGTTGATATCTACACTGATCATAAGAGCCTCAAGTACGTGTTCACATAGAAAGAGTTGAATATGCGACAGCGACGTTGGTTGGAGTTGATGAAGGATTATGAGATCGAGCTTCATTATTATCCGGGCAAGGCTAATGTCGTGGCAGACGCATTAAGCCGTAAGCCCGTGGCACACTTTTTGACTACGCAGATGGAGTTGATTAGAGACTTGGAGCAGCTTGGTATTGAGGTAGTATTGCCTGGAGCAGATGGCGTATTAGCCAACCTCCCAGTGCAATTATCATTAGTAGAGCGCATCAAGGCAGCATTGCCCAATGATGCTAGATTTTGACGGCTCAAAGAAAGGACTGAAGCAGGAGAGCAGACGGGATTAAGGATCCACCCCGATGGGACATTGCGATGTGATGATCGTATTTATGTTCCCAATGGAGAGCTACGGCAGGAGCTGGTGGCAGAGGCTCACAGTTCGGCATATTCTATTCATCCTGGAGGAACCAAGATGTACCGTGAATTACGACAGTATTAGTGGTGGCACGGAATGAAGCGAGAGATAGCTCGTTTCGTTGCCAAGTGCTTGGTATGTCAACAGGTGAAGGCGGAGCACCAGAGGACGACCGGATTATTACAGCCGCTACCCATTCTCGAGTGAAAGTGGGAGCATATTACTATGGATTTCGTTACGGGTTTTCCTTGGAGTCCTAGGGGACGTGACGCAGTGTGGGTGATTGTGGATAGACTTACAAAGTCAGCCTATTTTTTACCTTTTAGAGTGGGCCAGTCGACAGAGGTATTGGTAGAGATGTATATAGAGCATATTGTGAGATTACACGGTGTGCTTGTTAGTATTGTGTCAGACCGTGACTCGAGATTTACCTCACATTTTTGGAGGAGTATGCAAGAGAGTTTGGGCACCCGATTAAAGTTTAGCATGACATACCATCCTCAGACAGACGGTCAGTCGGAGCGTACAATTCAGACGTTAGAGGATATGTTGAGAGCGTGCATGCTTGACTTTGGCGGTTCATGGGAGGACCATCTTCATCTTGTTGAGTTTTCCTATAATAATAGCTATCAAGCGAGCATTCAGATGTCTTCGTTTGAGGCATTGTATGGTAGGAAGTGTCGGTCTCCTGTTTGTTGGAGCGACATAGGAGAGCGACAGCTATTGGGTCCCGAGTTGGTCTTGAGCACAGTGGAGACAGTGAAGAAAATTCAGGACCACCTGTGAGCAGCGCAGGATCGCCAGAAGCAGTAGGCAGATAATCGTCGTCGACCCTTGGAGTTCAAAGAGGGCGACCATGTGTTCTTGAAGATATCTTCCACTAGAGGCACGATTCGATTCGGAGGACAGGGCAAGTTGAGTCTAAGATACATCGGGCCTTTCGATGTCTTGGAACGTGTTGGAGAGGTTGCCCACAGAATGGCCATGCCACCGTCGCTAGAGGGAGTGCATGACGTATTCCATGTATCACAGTTGAGAAGGTACGTGGCGGACAGCAATCATGTGCTTGATCACTCCGAGATCACAGTTGGACCGAGTTTGTCGTACGAAGAGCAACCAGTAGGTATCCTCGATCGCCGAGTAAAGGTGTTGCGGAATCAATCTATTACATTGGTTCGCGTGGCATGGAAGCATCACTCGCCAGGAGAGTCTACTTGGGAGCGCGAGGACGACATCCGAAATCGCTACCCGCATTTGTTCGAAGATGAAGGTATGTCTTGCAGTTAAGCTTTTAAATTACTATCAATTCCCTTGCATTGCATTCGATCCCCCGACCTTAGTTTAATTTCGAGGACGAAATTTTCTTTAAGTTGGGTAGGATGTAAACTCCCATATTTTTAATTGATTTTTATGAATTAATTAATGTTTTATACATTTTATTAGTTATGAATATTTGATACTAGCTTATTAGTATAAATAATGTATGTGAGTATATGTATATTATATTATTATATATGTGCATGAGCGTATTCTTAATAAATAAGGAATATAATAAATTCTAAGATTTTAGGAAATTATTTGTAAATTTTTAAATTTTTTTTTACTAGCCTAATATATATATATATATATATATATATAATTGTTAAAAAAAAGAAAAAAAAAGGAAGGTTAGCTATGGTAGTCGGCCTAAGGGGGGGATCGACCACAGCATTGTTACTAATGAAGAAAGAAAGAAAAAAGGGAAAGAAATAAATAATATATAAACCCCACCCACTTAAAAGGGGGCGGGCCCCCCACTCCCTTTTGAGCGCTGCTCTACTGCACGCTTAATTCCGAACCCGAGCAATAGACTCATTAGTAAATCCATTAGGATTAGATGTTTACCACAAGTTGTTATAAATACATCATTTTCCACAAGCCTCAAAACCCTAAACTTCCAAAACGAAAGTTGAGGCTGATCATACCCTCTTCGCCTACGAATTCGTTTCACCAGCGACGGAACTTTGTGTGTGACGAATGGAGCATCGAAAGTCAGCCCCGCGTCACCTACGGAGCAGTTTTCCCACTCAAGGTACCCTACTTCCCTACGACGTAACGTTTTACTCGTAGCACCGATTTTCGATCCGTAAGATTTTCTGGAAAGTAGACTTGACCCTCTTCGAGATCCTCCAGGTGGATTTCGAAAACAACCCATCGACTTGCTCGAAAAATTGAGACAAAATTGAAGAAAAACCTGTTTTCTGTAATACTAAAAACTGTTTTGAGACGACAACTTGTCGGTCAATTTTCTTGCTGTGCATTAAAGTATTATAGAAAATAATTGAAACCAGTAAAAGAAAACATAACCGAGATCGCAACGCATCTTTTAGATCGTTGTTTTGATTTGCGTGTAAAAAGTAGATTGATGTTGAAGTTGAGAAAAAACCAGTGTTTAATTGTATTAATTTTCTGAATTTTGTCCGATATGGCATGCGCCCCGACAAATCGGGCGACGTGGTCACGCGCTATATGCATAGAAAGGCGCGTATGGACGTTGTGCATGTGTGGGAACTGACGGAACTCAGTTTCGTTGCGTGTGTGCGACGAAATCAACGCATATCCGTCAAGATACCCCGTATCGACGTTTTGCAAACTTGCCCATAACTTCGTGTACAGTCGTCGATTTGAGACAAAACTTACGCCAACAGGTCCGAATCGAAATTTTGGTCCTGTGTGCCAAGTTTGGTTCGATTCTGAGAAGGTCGAATCGGAACCCATTTTTGGCGGGCCCGCGACCCACTCAAACGGGCAAATTTGTACACCGCTCAGCAAAATCCAAAACTGGACATACCGTTGAGTTCCTCTCCTTAAACTAAAACCGTAGACATATAGTTTGACGACTTTAGAGACCATAGACTTTGGCACGTGTTTCGGTGCAAAGCGAGTCCAACGGCGGATATCGTTTTGATCCAAAATTACGATTTTGCCCCTGTTCCAGAATTTGACTTTTGGACAGGCATTTCCTAGGTATATCTATTACACCGAGTGCATTTTTGATGTTTGTTTTAGCGTCCGGAGTTGTTTGGAGACTGTGACGTTTCTTAGCTGACATTGTGATTACCTGGACTTGCCACTTTGTACCATCAGACAAGATACCTTGCCACCTTATTCTGTGATTATTATACTTCTTATTTTTAGTTGTTATTTTTAGCATTTTGTTTCGTGATATTTAAACTGTGCGTCCAAGTCACACTTGGGTGCAAGCGACTCCATCGGTCGTTTACCTCGCCTTATTTATTTTTCTTGCATTGACTTATTCTAGTGACCACCCATTGATGTTGAGGTATTGGTATATCTCATACAGCCTTGACACTTGTTGTATCACATGATGTGAGTCACATATAGGACACGTACCCGCGTAGTCGGCTGGCCACCGATACGTATGGAGCGTACGACGGATATGAGTAACTACCAATAGTATTGCATGTTAGAAGACTTGGCGGTTACTAGAGGTTCATATCAGTCATGGAGATGATGGTACTAGGCATTGGGTGGGGAGAACAATACCTGACGTATGGGCTTCTTTGCACTTCCCTGATTACCTGTGCGCTCCTCCGGAGACGCAGGCTCCAGGCGCCCTTTAACATTTCCCAGAGCGTTATGGACGTAGCCCTTGCACATGGTACCCTCTGACGCTTCCAGAGCGTTATGGACGTAGGCCCCTGGTGCCCTTTATGGGAACTATGCCGATCCCATTTACAGCCAGGGCTCATGCGTCGTAGGATTGTATCTCAACTGCATATTCACAATAGAATGGTCAGGAACCTGATTGCATGCATACCTTTCTCTCTTATTATATTATCACAGTTTATATGGCATGGTATTTTCTTGTATCTTGCAATGTCCCCTGAGGACCTGGTTATCTCTCCAGGTTTAGACGACTTTCCACAGGAGTACGGAACGGCATTGGAGCTATCCTACATAGATGACGAGGCAGTCCTTACTGATTTCTAGTCTATTCTTTATTTGAGACATTAGTGGACATTATTTTACATCTCTTTTCTTTCTATTTGCGGAGGTTGGACTCCGATCTTGTGAGACTATTTTTTATAGCTGTTTGGAGTGAGTATGTTCACTCGGCTATCTTTTGATACTTTTACTTATTCATTTGGACTCTATTATCTTCTGTGTTGAGCTGTGATGAGATTAGATTATATTATTCTGGCCTGTGATTATTTATTTATTTACAGCTTATGTGCATATGTGAGGATTCTATATATTAGAGTATTCTTCGTATATGTGCAGCTGGCATGTTCACGTACTCGGTCCTACGTATTTTGGGACTGGGGCGTTATACCCATGCAGGTCGAGTTTATGTAGTGGTATTCGAACTAGAGTATCACTAAAGCCTGTAGTAGGATTAGGATATATTTTTGAAGGTACTCAATCACAGTTAGGATTCCTTGAGAGATTCCTGGGACGACCCTTGAGAATCTTATTTAAACTTAAAATTGAAATCCTTTCCCTTGATTTTTTTGCTCTCACTCCTTGATTATTAAATTTGATTTGATGGATCGTTGTTGATTTTGATTTTCCTATCGAGATGAATTTTATGACCTGAGTTACGATATTTTCTGATAACATATGTTGACGGGAATAACAGGGATGGTAAAACGTCTACTTGATTATGGAACCTGTAGTTTATCGCAGCCATATTAGCTGGCGTGGCGGAAACATAGAGACCTGACTTCGGATGTACGTATCTTGGTTATGAGATTTGGAATTTCTTACAGCTATACTAGTCGGCATAGCAAGAATTCCAGACGACATGATTATAGAGGTGCATGTCCCAGATATGGAATCTATCGTTTATCGCAGCCTTGCTTACTGGCATGGCGAGGACTCTGAGTAACATGATTTTGGACAGACGCATATGATTATCAGACTGTATCTTGAGAAAGTTTTTAAACATATCATCTCTATCGTACCCTTCTGTTGTTATAAGTTGTATTCTATCATCAAATAATTTAGGAGTAGGGATATTTTAGTTTGTATAGCTTATTCATATGTAGTTCTTTCATAGCATAATGATATGATGACTTGTAGAGTGTCTGTACCCTAGAGATGATAGTTAGCATTGGTATTAGAATAGTAACCCATTGTAGATAATTTCTCTGTTATTTATAATACCTACCAGTTTTCATTGAGGATGTTAGTCTGCTCTGAAGCCTTGATAATTTATTGTTATTTTTCCTTGTACTTTCCAGTAAGGCACCCATGACCAGAGCATGTTCTTGAGCATAGTTGTAGTTCACCTAAGACTGAGAGGTCTATTTATATAGATAGATTGCAGATGGTATTGGCATATGGGATATGGGTTGGTTAGTATCTATAGGACATTATTGTGTAGAATTATAGACATGTTGCTTAGCCTATATCTGGTTCAGTTTTCTATTTTAGTTAAGTTCTCCTTGAGATTAGTTCAGGCATGATAGATCAACCTTTATAGACAGTGTGCAGACCCTTCACTAGATGTTCTGACCCTTGTTTATAAATTCAGCCTCCTTAGCATCATTTCCTTTTGCCCACATTGATGTTTCAGACCATTCATCCTTAGCCTAATTTTTGAGTATTTGTTCAGTTCCTTATAAGTTTAGTCTACTTTAACCCTTGATGATCAGTTATATATGTATGGATATATAGATGATATACTTAGGATATATATAGTGGGTTGTTGTTCTTGAGCTTATGTATATATGGTATTAGGATTTGTGTGCTTAGATTATGGTTATTTAGTTATGGGTGACTTGATAAGATTGGGAAGTTAAGTGTTAGTCTATTATAGAGTTTCTCTTTTGCTAATCCTTAGTTGCCAACACCTAGATAGCTAGCATAGGTAAAATCCTAAGAAGTTGACCAGTTGATGACCAAGTACTTGGATGTTGAGAAATTGACTAGTGGTTGACCCTTGCCTGTGTTTGACCTAGAAGGAGTGCTACCATCTTAAATTTTGAGGACGAAATTTTTATAAGGTGGGTAGGATTGTAACACCCAGTTTTCCAGATGAGGGTAATTTTTGAAATTTTATAATTATAATTATTATTTATTGATATTTATTTCATATTATGATTTTTGGTGATTTTTAATCATTTTTAAACTATTTAAAATTATGACTTGTGATTTGGTGTCTTGCTAGTGTAACCCTAGAGCCTAGCCATGTGATTAGGATGTTTAATTAGTACATTTTAGCCTAGAGGGTATTTTGGTCATTTTAGGATTTATTTGAATCTATTATGATTTATGGGAATTTGTGTGAATTTAATATTAATTAAATATTGCTATGTGTTATGTTAGTCTTGACTAGTTGAGACTTTCTAGACTAACCTAGAAGTTGACCCTAGCTATGGTGACTTGGTTAGCATGGTAGGACCCTAGTCTAACTTAAGTCAAACCAATTCTAGTCATTAAGAATCTAGTTTGAAATAGGAGGAATAGTGAATAGGTTTATGACTTATGACTTGGGAATTTAATTTCATGACTTATGCAACTTGGCCCATAGGCCCATGCCATGAAACCCTAACCCTAGAATCCCTTTATGGCTGGCCACATAAACCCTAAGAGCCCCCTATAAAGTCTCTCATTGATTGTTCTTGCCTCTTTCATTAAGTTTCCAAGTTTTTGAAGAAAGAGGTAATAGCCATCTTCCCCAATCGATAACTTTCCCATTTTAACTCCTTTTTGGCTCAAACCACTTGCATTAGATTCTAATTGTCTCCCTCTTGCTGTTCATGGAGGATAATCTCAGTTTGTGGACAATTTGGAAGAGTTGGCTAGCAAGGAGAACCATCCCCCTTTTGAAGCTTTTTCATACAAATTGCACATATAGGTAAATCCTTATTCCCTCCACCAAATTTTATTTTCTTTGCATGGATAGGAAGCCCTAGGTGTCCCCTAGCTGTAGGTATTGGTTTCGTGTTGAGTCGTGTCCATTTTGTGTCCGTATCGGACACGAATCAGTGTTAGGGTGCATGTGTTCGATGAAATGCTTGAGTGAATAAATTCTTCTTATTGTTAAATTCTATTTGAATAGATTTCTAGCCCTTGATGTATGTTTTCGAACCCCCAAGCTCTGAGCTCATATCGAGCTGTGTCCGTGTCCAAAATGGACACGAACTCACTGCACGAGACACGGCGCACATGCCCTGCTACTCGAGCCTTAGTTCTCCACTTGTAAGACACTTGGACACCTAATATTTGATACGAACCTGGGGGCAACTACTGACAGCATGTCCCCAAAGTTTGGGGACATCTGGTCGAGTGTGCTGAGAGTAATCGACCATGCACTAGTCGTAGCCTGATATGCGCGCGCGCAGGAATCGCTTCTGATACGCATCTCGTACGCGCGACACGCTTCACGTAGACACGATGCAGGTACTTGGACACGTTCCCCTACCTTTGGCGAACCCCTGTGCACAAACACGTGTCCTAATTCGTGTCGTGTCGTGTTCACGATGATGTGCACGCGTGCACAAGCCAGTCCTCACTGTGAATTTATGATACAATGTTTTGTTTCGTTTGGACACTTCGTGCCCACTCTAGTGGACACGAATGGCTTTTCTTAGACACATGACACATGGTACACACACTGATATACCTGTTTGTAAAATTCGATGGTTAATTTCGGTTTCGAATGAATGGGAATTCATGTGTCAGTGTTCTTCACTGTCAGTTGAGTTTTTTTGATTTAAACTGTCAGTTGTTGGAACCCATTTCCCTGAACTCGAATGTTAAATTAGTTTAGAAGATTATGTAGTATATGTATGTATAGCTGTTGTTAAATTCAGTAGTTCAGTTTTGGGTTTTCGAATGTGGAAGGTTATGTATCAGAGAATTTCAGTTAGCTTTCTTACTGTCAGATAATATACATGTAAACCTGAGAATTCAGGATATGTAGTATTGATTTTACTGTTAAATGTGTTAACTGATATTGAATGATTGAATCACTGTTAGAATTGAAACTGAAATTTCATGTGTTGAGTTGAGCTTTGATTCTTGATTAAATGGTTAAACTTAGATGAAATGCATGTTGGTTTAGCTAAGAAGTAATAACTGAGATTAGTTGGATTGATGTTGAATTGAGTTTGATTCCTAGATTAAATGTAAACCTGAGAACAATATGTGAACTGAATTAAAACTGAGATTTGTTGTTCAAAAACTGAGGGTTCGGTTTGATTTAACTGATACTCGATTTTGGTGGTTTTTGTGAAACTGAATTTTGTTGAAAAGTCTATTATGAATTGATTGATTCTTGAATGTAATTCATGAGATTTCAGCAGTAGTTAAACCTAGGATTGGTTGATAACTGAGAGTTCATTTCTTATTGAAAGTTCATTTATGTTAGTCTTATGTTAACTGAGTTCTTAACTGAGATTGATTTGAATGGCAGATTGAGCATGAAAACTGAGAATTATTTCTTGTGTGTAAACCTGAAAATGGGCTGATACATATTCCAGTTTTGAAATTTCTGAACCTTTTCATCTCTTTTCTTAAACTGATTTGAATGTTAAATTCATTACATGATTAGTTAAGTTTAAATGTGGGGTTATGATTGTATTAGAAATTTGGGGTTTCAAGTTGGGTTTTTGAATGTAAGTTAACTGTTATTGCCCACTGTTTCCTGGAAAAAACTGAAATACCACATCCCTGTCAAACACAAGACACAGCTGAATTTTGTACACACACTGTCCTGAACACACACCACCTCTTTATGCTCAATATCGCTACACTCTCACTCATTCCACACATGCTCACACACTCATGATTCACTCACAGTTCACATCCTCTTCCCTTTCAATTTCAGGTTGTTTTAAGTTGTGTATTAAATTGGTTTTGTTAACAATTGTGTTGTATTAATATTAGTTTTCGATTTCCTAGGACTAACTGAACCTGAAAACCGAGTTACATGAACACTGAGATTTTGGTTTGGCTTTACTTGTTTAAATTCAGTTGGTGTGGATTCATTCATGTTTTGGTTTTACTATTGCCTTCCATTTCAGTTGAGATTCATAGGTAAATCGATATTCATGACATTGGTTTATATGTGAGTTATGGATATATGGGTTCAATGGTCACAAACACACACACACACAACTGAGATTCATGTTACTAATTTCCTGAGATTACACACTGTCAACACACTGATTTAAACTCATGCATACACCCACTGATTAGCTATAGAATCTGAGACACACTCACAATCTCACATGTACCACATCTTAACACACATACATGTGATACTAGCCTACAGCCCCATATCCACACACACATCCCTCTCACTGTTAACCTATACACATTTGTATCACCCTCTGTTCCCTCTCTAAAATTCTCTATACAAGTTGTATATATAGGTATGCCTATAGTATGTGAAGAGTGTTTATGTAGATTGGCTTATGTGAATGTGAATAAATATATGTAAAGTAAAGCTATATGTGTTATACCTATTTCCAAATGTGTATGTATATATATATATATATATATATATATATATATATATATATATATATATATATATATATATGTGAATATAGTGATATATATATATATGGTGTTTGGCCTAGTGTTGATTTCTCTTTTCATGTGCACCTCCATGTTCACACACACATAGCTTACATGCTAGTTCCCACTCTAATTTTCTCTTATTGTATAATGTTGTAAATATATGAAATCCTATATACATATAGCTATATATAAATTCTATTTCAGTTGAGATTCATAGGTAAATCGATATTCATGACATTGGTTTATATGTGAGTTATGGATATGTGGGTTCAATGGTCACAAACACACACACACAACTGAGATTCATGTTACTAATTTCCTGAGATTACACACTGATTTAAACTCATACATACACCCACTGATTAGCTATAGAATCTGAGACACTCACAATCTCACATGTACCACATCTTAACACACACACATGTGACACTAGCCTACAGCCCCATATCCACACACACATCCCTCTCACAGTTAACCTATACACATTTGTATCACCCTCTTTTCCCTCTCTAAAATTCTCTATACAAGTTGTATATATAGGTATGCCTATA
The DNA here is from genome assembly GCA_029216955.1 of Iris pallida. NCBI lineage: Eukaryota > Viridiplantae > Streptophyta > Magnoliopsida > Asparagales > Iridaceae > Iris > Iris pallida. Next base: position 53,379,186 of record JANAVB010031617.1, read on the forward strand.
GTATGTGAAGAGTGTTTATGTAGATTGGCTTATGTGAATGTGAATAAATATATGTAAAGTAAAGCTATATGTGATATACCTATTTCCAAATGTGTGTGTGTATATATATATATATATATATATATATATATATATATATATATATATATATATATATATATATATATATATATATATATATATATACATATATGTGAATATAGTGATATATATATATATATTATATATATATATATATATATATATATATATATATATATATATATATATATATATATATATGGTGTTTGGCCTAGTGTTGGCCTAGTGTTGATTTTTCTTTTCATGTGCATATATATATATATATATGGTGTTTGGCCTAGTGTTGATTTTTCTTTTCATGTGCACCTCCATGTTCACACACACATAGCTTACATGCTAGTTCCCACTCTAACTTTCTCTTATTGTATAATGTTGTAAATATATGAAATCCTATATACATATAGCTATATATAAATTCCATGATAAATAGCTAAATGTGAATGTACCTTGATATGTGGCTTGAGTTGGCTTGTATATCCTTGTGATTGGTGTGTGATTGCTAGATTATGCTTGGTTAGGCCTAGTGAGACTTGTTAGACTTGTTTGGGCTAGGACTTGACCTAGTTGACCTAGTTTGACTAGTGTAGTTGACTAGAGTTGACCAAGTGTTGACTATAGTCTAGCGTGACCTAGACAGCATGCAGATGCATTGTACATTCATTTATCACCCCCTGTATACATCTTGACTTGTGTTGCTCTAACTAGGAGTCAGGTACCTCATCTCGGACAGTACATTTACTACAGCTATTCAGATACCAGGCGAGTACATTCTCTGATCATTTTATAACTTGCTTAGAATTATATTCCTGCTCTAGTTTACCTTATTTGATGCTATTACGATATTATCATGGATTGGTACTATATAGATCCCTACATTGAGATGTTATCCCCCTCGGGAGCATCGGATACATCATGTCGTGTGTTTGATGTACATCGTGTATTCCTCGCTCTCGTGTTATTCATGTTTATCATGTGCTTCATGCTCGTTCATGCATGCTCGTGTACTCTCATGTGCTCTCATGTTCGGTCATGTTTTCCATGTATCTCATGTATAACCTATACTTCACGTGCACTCATTTATGAGCCTTCATGTGAATTTCATTTGCATCCATTTATGGGCCCCCATGTGAACTTCATGCGCACTCATGTATGAGCTCTCATGTATACTTCATGTGCACCCATTTATGGTCTTCATGTGAAAACCATGTACGTAACATAACTTGTCTGGATCCTTGTGTATTGATTAGGGTATGGGGGAGTATAAATAGTCATGTGAATAATTCCAAAGTAGAATAGCTATGTACGCCTCTTTAGTATAGCCATGTGCAAATTAAGCCGTTCACATGTCGACTTTGTACTCTAAATCACTAGTCACTGGTAGCTCTCTACTTATAGTAGATATTTCTATTACAGTTCTCTCTCTGTTTACATCATGTACTTTCTTCCAGTTTCATGTATCGTACTCTTTTGCATGTTTATATTCTCTAACCTGTTATGATCTGCGTGAGATGTATTGTGCTCGCTCCCGTCCTGACTGGACCTGTTGAAAATTTTACAGAGGATGATGAGGAACCCTGCACCCATTACTATGGAGCTTGCCTAGATTACACTCGCGACCTGGACCCCTGGGGAGGTTCAGGCAGCTGCTGAGGATGATATCCATTGCATAGTTTAGATAGTCTAGATTGTTTCCTTTTCATGATTAGTTGTTGTCCCTATTTTCAGAGTTGTATATTTAGAGATGTTGAGACTGGTAGTTGTTAACTTATGTTATTTCATTTCTGTTGTACCTTAGTTGAGGATTTTCTTACCTATTTTATCGTGCCATATTCTATCTCTAGTTGTGATTGAGTTGTACCTTCTGTGATTAGCCTCCAGTTGGAGATTACTCTATACTGTGTTAGTTATAGTTCATGGCCTAGAACAGCGTTCTACCGTCGACACTGCGGCGTAGGCTGGGCGCTGTTACGTACTCATACCCTCACGGTAGGTGCGGGTCGTAACAGTACCAATCTGTGATAACAAGTGTCAGCATCAAGTAAAGTAATCTAGAGACTGAATATAAGTCCTAGCAAGTATGAAACGATCAGAGAATGTACTCGCCTGAAATCTGAATGTCCGTAAGAATATAAAGTCTGAAGCGAGGTAACTGAGTCCTATTTAGAGCAACACAAGTCATGATGTATACAAGGGATTATAATTTGAAGAGTACAATGCATCTACATGTTTCTTGGTCAGTCTGGACCAAAGTCAACTCTTGGTCAACTCTGGTCAACACTAAAAGTCAAACTAGGTTAACTCTAGTCAAACTAAGTCAAATTAGTTAGGGTTTGGTCAACCATGCTCAACTAGTCTAGTTAGTCTAATCTAGGCTTAAATAAGTCAATCTAGGTTATGTACAATACATAATACCTACCCTACATTTACATTCAATTTTCCATTCACATATATAAACAATATATGTATATAGGGTATATATATAGGTTGTGTGTGTGTATAAAAATTGTGTAGCATTAGGTAAGGTTGGACTTCTAGTTGTTGGCCCATTGGTCATATGGTCAATCTGATTTTAATAATTGATCAAACTCTGTCTGGATATATGAAGCTAGTCAGGATATCTCGGACTCTTGGACAATATCAAGAATGGCTATCTACTCAGTTTAAGACCAAAGCAATGTTTGCATGTTCGAGTCTGTATTTCTTTGAGCAATGTATTTTTCATTTTATTGAGTCTAGGAATACGTTGTACACCGAGTCGTACTGGCAAATAGGCTATTCTAAAATGATTTCAAAATGTTTTTAAAATATCCTTAGTTTTTGAAAAATATTTATATTAACAAAAGCTTCAAAAAGGTTTTCAAAAAAGGTTTTCAAAAATACCCAAAAACTAATTTTAAAAACCTAACCTAACCCTGGCAGAACTCGGCCAGAGTTCGGCTAGAGTTCGGTTAGTCGTCGTTTTGATTTTTGAATTCTCTGGAACTTGGTCCTCCTGCAGTTGCGGATTTGACCGAGATTTCCTCATCGAGTTCTGCCCGAATTTTGCCCGAATTCTGCCAGAATTCTGTCTTTGGAATTCCTATAAATAGAGAAGGATTTCGATCATTTTAACTCACTCATTCACTTTCAATCTTCTTTCTATCTACAGCTTTCAGTCTTCCAAAGAGTTTTCTTGAGCTTTAAATTTCAGATCCCAAGCCAGTTACAATCCTCTAGTCGATTTGCCAGTACGGTGCGGTCTAGAAGTTTCTGAGTGATTATAATCAGAAGGCTTGATTAGAAGAATACCTCTTCACAATTGAAGTTGGACGAGTTCTTCGTATCAAAGCTCGCGTTGTAGAAGTTGTAAGGACTTCGTAAGAAAACTTATGGTTTTGCCAATAGTGGATTCAACTGGTAGCAAGAGTTCTACCGACTGGACTAGTCCTCAACTGAGGGAAACCAGTATACATCGCTGTCTTTGCGTTTGCTTTTTTATCTCTGCCTTTACATTATTTAGTTGTGATTATTATTCTGTGATCTTACTGCAAACATTTTTTAATTAGCATTATTCCGCTGCCAACTCTATTCACCCCCCTCTAGAGTATTGTGCTTTACTATTTCGTTCCTACACTAGTTACATATATGTATACATCCATACATACATGTCTACATATATTCATATACACATTTATCTACATACATTCATATTAGTTTTCCTTTTCAGATTTTTCTAACATATAAAACCAGTTTCAGTTTTAGGTTCTCAGCTTTTACTAATACAAAACCCTTCTCAGGTTTGAACAATATTTCTCAGGTTCATACAAAAAGGAAAAACTCAGTTTTCATGCATATAATGAAATTCAGTTTCCCAAACTTTCAACCCAACAACCCAAAACTCAATTTCAGTTCACAGTTAACATATGAGGTTCTCAGGTTTACAGGAATTTGCATAACAGTGAACTACTATATTAGATTCATAAAAATTCTCAGGTTAAATGCATAAGTTTCAGTCACATATACATTACATGTGGAATGATCTTCGAATGAGAGTCATGCATTTACAACCCAATCAATGCTCCCAGGTTTTAAAATCATTAATCTCAGTTTTTAAGTTTCCCCAAAATTAGTAAAGTATCAGTGAATTTCAGTGAACAGAATTTCGAATTAGAAAACCCACTGACTGTTAACTTAATCATATATATACTCAATTCAAATTCTAAATCCCAGGATCAAATGAAAATCTAAAGTTCGTATTACATTCTCAATTGAAATAAATAAACACAGTTCAGTTTTCAGTTTCAGGTATCAATATATGTGTTCAGAAGAACATTATGAATGAAGGAACTCAACAGTTGACAAAAAAATCTAAATGAACTAACCCACATGTGTAACCCAGCATCTAACATGCATCTCAATTCAAAATCTACAATTAAACTTCATAAATTATCATTCGAAAACTCATGAAACAGTAAGCATTCACAGGTATCAGAGTTCTTGAACCCGAACCTTCCAACCTAATATTGATTCGAAACCTGAATTAATCATCAATTTAATGTGTACAGACATTAGATATACATTACACATGTCAGTGGGTGGGGTCTCGTGTCCACATAACTAGACATGAGGTGTGCAAACAATGAATACGAATATCAGTGAAATAGTGCATAACATGGCCTCATGCAGCCATGTCGAGCCACATTGGACACAACACGTCGCACGAGAGGCAACGTGCTCATGTCCAAACATAGCCTAGGTGTAGGGCTACACATTCGAGTCCCTGACACGAGTCCACGTTGTGTCTGCACGTGATATGAAGGCCGTGTCAGAAGCCACTATTCGCGCGTAACAGTGTAGTGTAAATTCAGTGCACTCGTGTTTTCGTGTCCAACACGACACGAGGTGTCGTAAAACTCGAGGGGGGGTCTGTCAGTGATGGCCCCCACATCTGTGCCAAGTGGCACGTGTCCACATGGCCTACACAGGGAGAATTTGGGCTCGGGTAGCAGGGCACTCGACCAAATCCTCGTGCAGCGAGTTCGTGTCCATTTTGGACACGGACACAGCTCGATATGAGCTCAGAGCTAGGGTTTCGATATTAGCATGTTAAAGGCTACTCAAAAATTTAATTTATTTTAAAAAATATGAACAAAAGTTCTACAGTGACATTTCATCAAATACCTATTCAAAAACACTGATACGTGTCCGATACGGACACGAAATGGACAAGAACTCCTACCAAACTTGGGCTACACCTAGGGGAACCCTAAATGGATGCATCTATGTAAAGAAATTAGAAATTCATTAGGGTTTGTAGGGTTTTACCTATTGAGAGTTCAAACTCAATGTAAAGGGTTCCGAAATGAGAAGTTCTCTCCAGAAGCGATGTCCAAACGAGCTCCACTTCTTGCAAGCAAGCCCCCCACTAGCCTATACTTCTGAAGTGGATCCCAATGCAAGAGAGTAGCCTCAAATTGGGGTCAATTTGGATAAAGGGGGAGGAATTTGGGGAAGAACAAGTTAGGGTTCTTTGTAGATGTAAAAGGAGGCAAGGGTTTCTTAAGGATACTTTATAGGAGGGGAGATTACTATTTGTGGTTGCTACTAGATGAACTAGGGTTAATTTTTTGATGTAGATGTGTGGCTAGGGCTTGTCCACCCAATTTCAAGTCCTCCAATTGGTCCAATTAGTCCTAAGGCTTTCTTTTTCACAAATATCCTAACACTACCAAAATAAGTCATATCAGCGACGTATTTAGCGACTCCAAGAAAGAACGTCGCTAATTTTTGGGGGTTTAGCGACGTTTATCTAAGACGTCGCTGTTTATCGCCAACAGTGACTAATTGCGACGTCTAGCGGCTATAATTTGTTAAATGGGAATCTGCGTCGCAAGTTCGTCGGTACACGTCGCTGATATAGCGACGTGTAGCGAAGCATTTTAAGCAGCGTCGCCGTTTATTAAATATTAACGACGTTTAGCGACGGTCGAGAAGGACGTCGCTAAATTTTTTATATAGGCGGCGAGGGTTTTCTTTTCGATCATTCACAAATTTCCTCCCTCCCCCCAATTTTTCGTGCGCTCCTCCTCCGCGACGCTCCTCCGGCGATTTCCCTCCTCCGGCCTCCTCCTCCGCGGCGCTCCTCCGGCGATCTCCCTCCTCCTTCTCCTTCTTCTCCTTCCTCAGGTAGCTCCTCCTCAGGTAACTCTCCCCTGTCCCCTCTTCCCATTTTCTCCTCGTCTTCTAGCTCTCTCTCTCGCTTCTAGGAAGAGTATGTTAGGCTACGTGATGAGCGTGCGAGTGCTAGTGCACCGGCAGAGGGAGGGGTTGGTACATCGCAGCCCTCTCCGCCTCAGTTGGAGGACGAGCTCTGAAAGACCGCTGTTGGTGGTCTTCAGAGGGGTACGTACTACGGTACGGGGTCCTACGGCGAATTTGTTGCGACGCAGGCAACCAGGGCTCCCTCTTCCAGTACGCATTCACAGCCGTCACAGACCGAGTCATCCCGAGTCGAGGAGACCATTGTCCGCCAGATTGCTGAGCTGTACGATGATATGCTGAGGAAGATTGCTGAGCAGCCAGGGTCTCAGGCACAAGGGGACGCTGCGTCGGTCGACGCACGCTTAGACGAGCTCGAGCGCACCGTGCAGCACGTACAGGGGACATATGAGTCCATTCACGACACCGTTACTAGGATAGCGGCTTGCATGGAGCAATGCAGCGCCAGACTGCGAGCCCTAGAGGAGACGCGAACGCACCAATCTCTAGTGGTTACACTGCCTCCTTCTCCAGCGGTTGCATTGCCTCCTCCTTCATCGTCGTCGGTGGTTCTTACACCAGAGCAGTATGCTTACCTTCTTTCCAGGAGCGGTGATGCTCCTCCTGATTAGCCGTAGTCGACATATATATTGTTGTGATGGCCCATTGTTGGGTCTTTTATGTGGTTATACATACATTATTCTTATGTGGACCATTATGTTTGACATTGTTGTTACAAATTTTCATATATCTGTATTGGTTGATGAGATTGTGTTTCAAACATGTTCGTGATTGTGTGTATATGTGTTGTTTGATACTGTGTTCGTGATACACACCGTCGTTGTTGTAACAAATGGTGTAGGGGATGCTGCAAATGCTGCAGGGGATGCTGCAAATGCTGTTATTTTTTTTTTTTTTTCAAAATTAGCGACGTTCAGCGACTCTCAGCGACGTCCAGCGACGAAGGTAACGTCGCTAAGTAAGTATAAGGCACGTCGCTAACTGTGATGAATACCGTCGCTGATCGTCACTAAACGTCGCTACGTAGGACGTCGCTAAACGTCGCTATATGTCGGTACTATAGCGACGTAGCAAAGTCGCAGAACGTCGCCATTTGGCTCTCAAGCCAGGTCAGCATCGATGCATGTCAAGTCGCTCAACGTCGCTAGGTTGCGTCGGTAAATGACGACGTTTTACGTCGCTGGTAGTCGCTGAATTAGCGACGTGTCCACGTCACTGAGTGTCGTCGCAATAGCGACGTATTGCGACGTTTTGTTTTTTAGCGACTAGGTTAATCGCGACTACGTGCAAACGTCGCTAAATACGTCGCTAATCGATATTAGCGACGTATTTTTCCCTATTTAGCGACGTCCTGTGGCATCGCTGATTTGATAGATTTTAGTAGTGTAAGGGGAAACTATCCTATTTAGAAATATCTAGATATTGTTAATCTTGTCATATAGTAGGTTATCCTAATCAAGATTCTAAGCTCAAGGCTAACCTAGATTAGGCTAAGATTCTAGGTCAAGTCTCAACTAAACAATTAGCACATATTTAATTAATCAAAATTCATTTTCATTAATAAGTCAAAAATAACCAAAATATCCATAGGCTAAAAAGTTGTAATTAGTCATCCTAATCACATGACTAGGCTCCCTTGGTCATGGTTAGTCTCTAGGCTTAGCAAAATTAGGGTTTAACTAGTTAACGATCAAAATCACAATTCAATATTTTAAATAGTTTTAAATTGATTAAAAATTAACAAAAGTCACAATATCATTTAAATATCATTATTAAATGACTATAATTACAAAATTTCAAAATTATCCTTATTTTAGAAAAGTGGGTGTTACAAGTCTACCCCCCTTAAATAATTTCGTCTTCGAAATTTAGGTCAGTCGTACTCCTATGTCAAACCCCCAATCAATCAAAGTTTTAAGAAAACTTATCTAAATCATGCAATTAGAAAGATAACATATAGGATTATGGTAAGTGGTATCAGTCTGTGGTCTCATCTACCCATTCTAGTCATACTAGATCAAAAGCAATCATAAGGTATCAATAACATACAACAATATGGTAGGGTACATCAATTATCAAAGACTGGCTAAGGTATAGGTCAAGGACTGACCTCCAACTAGGTCTGGTGGCTGGAACTCCCTCCCGAAGGCGGAGCCTTGGCTGGGATAAGTATAGCAGGACAGTCTCGCAGCATGTGTGCAGCTGACCCACATAACAGGCACATCCATCTTCTCTTCCTAAAGTAGTCCCATAAATGTCCAGGCTTCCTACAGAAGGTACAGGTAGGCACTCTCTCAACTGGCCTCTACTGGACAGGAGTTTGGACTGGATATGCTGGTTTAGGCTGATAATCTGGGTGCTCATGGGGCTCTGGGTATACACTGCTCCTCATCCTCTTAGAACTAGGCTCACCTCCTGAATTTACCAAATCCCACAGCAGTTGGATCCTATAGCCCTGCTCCCTCAGGATCTTAGCCTGAACTCTCTGTGCCTCCAATACATCCCGGAGAAGTCTGGATATCTGAACTCCGTCAGGAAACAAACATGCCGAGGGTATGGTATGGGGTACCACTACTGGAGGCAGAGAAGGAGGCAGAGAAAGACTCTCGGTCTCAGATGAGACTGCAGCTCTCTCCTGAATAACAGGTGGTGGAGAGAAACTCTCTGGTAAGGCTGCTGACACCTCCTCGATGGCGGGAGGTGCCACTGCCCTTGGGTCATCCTGAGGGGTCACTACCTCCTGAGCAATAGGAGGTGAGAGCACGTTCCTAGTCATATTCGGAGCTTTAGCGGCTCTCAGACGACAGGCTCGGGTCATGGGTGCCATACTGGAAAAAGGTAAGGGAAAAATCAATCATCAAAAGGCTGTAAGGCAGTCTATCATTCTATATGAAAACTAGTAAATATAAACAACAGAGAACCAGCTACAAGGGTCACTACTCTAAAGCCAGGCTATACTATCATCCCTAAGATAAAGGCCTAATCACAAGTCATCAAATCATCATACTAAAAAAGAGTTATAACTAATAAAGTTTTACAAAGAATTAGACTAGTTAACTAAAGTTATCCCTACACCTAAGTTATTTGATGATGGAAATTATTTTTTTTAAAAATAGAAGTGAAATGGAAGAGGTGATACTTTAAGAACCTTCAAGCTATAATCTGATAATCACATGCGTCTGTCCAAAATTATGATACTCAGAATCCTCGCCACGCTAGTAAGCAAGGCTGCGATGAACGGTAGAGTCCATAACTGGGGTATGCATCTCTATGACCATGTCATCTGGAATCCTCGCTATGCCGACTAGTACAGCTGCGAGAAATTCCAAATCTCTTGATCAACATATATACATTTGAAGTCAGGTCCCTACGTTCTTGCCACGCCAGCTAATATAGCTGCGATAAACTCTAAGCTCCATAACCAAGTAGACGTTTTACCATCCCTGTTATTTTCGTCAACATATATTATCAGAAGATACCGTAACTTAGGTCATAAAATTCATCTCGATAAGAAAAATCAAAATCAACAACGATCCATCAAAATCAAATTCAAATATCATGGAGTAAAGGTGAATCAAAATAAGAGAAAAGGATTTGAATTTTGAAGTTCAAAATGAGATTCTCAAGGGTCATCCCAGGAATTTCTCAAGGAATTCTAACTTTGATTGAGTATCCTCTCATTCTAATACCTTACTTCCTATATTCTATCGCAGGTGCACAGCAGTACAACTAATCATCGTACTACCACGACTTCGCACAAATACGAATCTCGACCTGCATGGGCCACCACTAAAAATGTGTCACGACCCGCACCCAGTGTAGGAGCACGAGAAGTGGGTATGTCCAGCCTACGCTGCAGTGTCGAAGGTAGAATGTTGTCCTAGGTCACAACATCTAACATAGTATAAGTATAACTGCACAAGATATACTCTCCGCACGGAGGACAAATAGAAGGTATATCTCAATCACAATCTAAGGTAGAAATAGCACGATATCATAGATATGAAAATCTCAAAGGAAGTACAAATCGAAAGGAAAATAAGTCTAAGTGTCTATACGACACAATAACAAAAACAAAACATAATACAGCTCAAGTCTCAACTGACAACAACAAGGTAAGATAAAGCCTAACTAAACTAGTCTAAGCAATAGGGGTGATATCATCAGCTAGAGCTGGGTCTTCCTGAGAGTCCAGCTCGCAAGTGTCGTCTAGGGCTGCTCCATAGTACGTAGGAAAGAAATTCTCGGCGTCATCTGTAATATTTTCAACAGGTCCAATCAGGACAGGAACGAGCACAATACATCTCATGCAGTTCATATCATGGCAGGAAATGTAAAGCATGCAAAAGAGTAAGATACATGAACTGTAAGAAGATGTACATGAAAACAAGAGAGATATTTATAAACTGGAAATATATATGATAAGTAAGAATTGTAAGTGACTAGTGATTCAAAGAACAAGATGGTTATGTAAACGGCACGATATTGCACACAAGTAATCTACAGAGGTTCACACGAGTAACTACAAGATTGATCACATAACCACTTCTACTCCCCCATCCCCAATCAATACACAAGGACCCAGTCAAGTTATGTTATTGCACATGAAGTATAGTTGTACACGATGATCATATGAGCACACGAGAGTACACAATTTTACACGATTTACACACGAATAACACGAACACAAGGAGTACACGATGCCCATGATAAAGTACACAAACACGAAATACCCGATGTATCCGCTAAGGGAATAACATCGCATAAAAAGATCCATATAGTACCAATCCATGATAACAAGTGTCAGCATCAAGTAAAGTAATCTAAAGCATGAATATAAGTCCTAGCAAGTATGAAACGATCAGAGAATGTACTCGCCTGAAATTCGAATGTCCGTGAGAATATAAAGTCCGAAGCGAGGTAACTGAGTCCTATTTAGAGCAACACAAGTCATGATGTATATAAGGGATTATAATTTGAAGAGTATAATGCATCTACATGTTTTTAGGTCAGTCTGGACCAAAGTCAACTCTTGGTCAACTCTGGTCAATATTAAAAGTCAAACTAGGTCAACTCTAGTCAAATTAGGTCAAATTAGTTAGGGTTTGGTCAACCATGCTCAACTAGTCTAGTTAGTCTAATCTAGGCTTAAATAAGTCAATCTAGGTTATGTACAATACATAATACCTACACTAAATTCACATTCAATTTTCCATTCACATATATAAACAATATATGTATATAGTATATATATATATATATATATATATATATATATATATATATATATATATATATATATATATATATATATATATATATATATAGGTTTTGTGTGTGTGTATAAACATTGTGAAGCATTAGGTAAGGTTGGACTTCTAGTTACATACATGTATACATCCATACATACATGTCTACATACATTCATATATACATTTATCTACATACATTCATATTAGTTTTCCTTTTCAGATTTTTCTAACATATAAACCCAGTTTCAGTTTTAGGTTCTCAGATTTTACTAATACAAAACCCTTCTTAGGTTTGAACAATATTTCTCAGGTTCATACAAAAGGAAAAACTCATTTTTCATGCATATAATGAAATTCAATTTCCCAAACTTTCAACCCAACAACCCAAAACTCAATTTCAGTTCACAGTTAACATATGAGGTTCTCAGGTTTACAAGAATTTGCATAACAGTGAACTACTATATTAGATTCATAAAAATTCTCAGGTTAAATGCATAAGTTTCAGTCACATGTACATTACATGTGGAATGATCTTCGAATGAGAGTCATGCATTTACAACCCAATCAATGCTCCCAGGTTTTAAAATCATTAATCTCAGTTTTCAAGTTTCCCCAAAATTAGTGAAGTATCAGTGAATTTCAGTGAACAGAATTTCGAATTAGAAAACCCGCTGACTGTTAACTTAATCATATATATACTCAATTCAAATTCTAAATCCCAGGATCAAATGAATATCCAAAGTTCATATTACATTCTCAGTTGAAATACATAAACTCAGTTCAGTTTTTAGTTTCAGGTATCAATATATGTTTTCAGTAGTACATTATGAATAAAAGAACTCAACAGTTGACAAAAAATCTAAACGAACTAACCCACATGTGTAACCCAGCATCTAACATGCATCTCAATTCAAAATCTACAATTAAACTTCGTAAATTATCATTCGAAAACTCATGAAACAATGAGCATTCACAGGTATCAGAGTTCTTGAACCCGAACCTTCCAACCTAATATTGATTCGAAACCTGAATTAATCATCAATTTAATGTGTGCAGACATTAGATATACATTACACGTGTCAGTGGGTGGGGTCTCGTGTCCACATAACTGGACACGAGGTGTCCAAACAATGAATACGAATATCAGTAAAACAGTGGATAACATGGCCTCGTACAGCCATGTCGAGCCACATTGGATACGACACGTCGCACGAGAGGCCACGTGCTCATGTCCAAACATAGCCTAGGTGTAGGGTTACACATTGGAGTCCCTGGCATGAGTCCACGTTGTGTCTGCATGCGACACGAAGGCCATGTCAGAAGCCACTATTCGCGCGTAACAGTGTAGTATAAATTTAGTGCACTCGTGTTTTCGTGTCCAACACGACACGAGGTGTCGTCTGTCAGTGATGGCCCCCACCTCTGTGCCAAGTGGCACGTGTCCACGTGGCCTACACAGGAAGAATTTAGGCTCGGGTAGCAGGGCACTCGACCGAGTCCTCATACAGCGAGTTCGTGTCCATTTTGGATACGAACACAGCTCGATATGAGCTCAGAGCTAGGGTTTCGAGATTAGCATGTTAAGGGCTACTCAAAAATATAATTTATTTCAGAAAATGTGAACAAAAGTTCCATAGTGACATTTCATCAAACACCGATACGTGTCCGATATGGGCACGAAATGGACACAAAATCCTACCAAACTTGGGCTACACCTAGAGAAACCCTAAATGGATGCATCTATGTAAATAAATTAGGAATTCATTAGATTTTGTAGGGTTTTACCTATTGAGAGTTCAAACTCAATGTAAAGGGTTCCGAAATGAGAAGTTCTCTCCACAAGCGATGTCCAAACGAGCTCCACTTCTTGCAAGCAAGACCCCACTAGCCTCTACTTCTGAAATGGATCCCAACACAAGAGAGTAGCCTCAAATTGGGGTCAATTTGGATAAAGGGGAAGGAATTTGGGGAAGAACAAGTTAGGGTTCTTTGTAGATGTAAAAAGAGGCAAGGGTTTCTTAAGGATACTTTATAGGAAGGGGGATTACTATTTGTGGCTGCCACTAGATAAATTAGGGTTAGGTTTTAGATGTAGATGTGTGGCTAGGGCTTGTCCACCCAATTTCTAGTCCTCCTATTGGTCCAGTTAGTCCTAAGGCTTTCTTTTTCACAAATATCCTAAGGGGAAATATCCTACCTAGAAATATCTAGATATTGTTAATCTTGTCATTTAGTAGGTTATCATAATCAAGATTCTAAGCTCAAGGCTAACCAAGATTAGGCTAAGATTCTAGGTCAAGTCTCAACTAAATAATTAGCACATATTTAATTAATCAAAATTCATTTTCATTAATAAGTCAGAAATGACCAAAATATCCTTAGGCTAAAAAGTTGTAATTAGTCATCCTAATCACATGACTAGGCTCCCTTGGTCATGGTTAGTCTCTAGGCTTAGCAAAATTAGGGTTTAACTAGTTAACCATCAAAATCACAATTCAATATTTTAAATAGTTTTAAATAGATTAAAAATTACCAAAAATCACAATATCATTTAAATATTATTATTAAATGACTATAATTATAAAGTTTCAAAATTATCCTTATTTTATAAAAGTGGGTGTTATAAAACCCGACACCGGCAGAATGCAAACCTATCGGTACAACGTTCGAGCCAAGTATCTCATCCAAAAGATGGGTTACAACTTGAAGAGCGTCCAAGGTCTGAACTACGGCAAAGGTCGACGCCTTTCCCTATGACTTCCAGTGCCAAAAGGGAAGCCGCAAGACTACTATCACCGTACCCAACGGGGGTAGACTACATCACGCCTCCAACAACTCCAGAAGAATCATAAGCAGTGGATGTCATACATTCTCACTCATCTGAAACTTCAACTTGGGACTCCGACACCAGCATCGGCTCAGTCTTCATGAAGGTGTTGTCAGCCAACATGACATCCATACATCCTTCAGAAGATAAAGACAATGGTCAAATAAGAGAGTTCTTCAAAGAAGAACCCTGGGCTCAACGCATAGGCGCGCAATGGGAGTCTCGCTTTGAAATGCGAGAACCCCTACCGAAGACGAAGTCGAGCAGATCGACCTTAGGGATGAATCTTCATCCAAACCCATCTTCATCAGCAAGAGCTTAGTGGGGGTAGACCGAGAATCCTTGATCTACCTAGTCAAAGAATATATCGACGTCTTCGTCTGGAGCTACGAAGACATGTCGGGACTCGACCCACAGGTCGCAATACACAAGCTTAACATCTTACCTGACGCTAAGCCCGTTAAGCAACAACAACGGTGCTTCCGTCCTAATATTATGGATGCCATTGATAAAGAGATCGACAAGCTCTTGGACAGCAAGTTCATTCGTGAAGAACAACACCCCGACTGGGTAGCCAACATCGTCCCCGTCACCAAGAAGAACGGGAAGATCCGAGTCTGCACGATTTTTGGGACCTCAACTCTGCATGCCCAAAGGATGAGTTTCCACTTCCGATCACCGACGTAATGATCGATAACACATGTGGCTTCGAGCGTATGTCCTTCATGGACGGCTACTCAGGCTACAATCAGATTAAGATGTTCCCAGACAACGAGAAGCGTACGTCGTTCAGAACTCTAAAGGGGGTTTACTGCTACACAGTAATGCCCTTTGGCTTGAAGAATACAGGTGCCACATACCAACGAGCTATGAGCACCATTTTTTGTCAACACCTTCGCAAGACAGTCGAGTGCTATATTGACGATATCGCTGTTAAGAGCCGTCTTAGGGGCGATCACCTACGAGACCTGAAAATAGTCTTCGACCTCATGCGGGCGCATCAGCTTAAAATGAACCCCGCTAAATCCTTCCTTGGGGTTTCTAATGGAAAGTTCTTGGGCTTCATTATTACTGCGAAAGGCATTCATATCAACCTTGAGAAGACTAAAGCCATCCTTGACATGGACCCTCCAAAAAACCTCAGAGAACTTCGAGGCCTACAAGGACGACTCACCTACATTCGGATGTTCATTGCGAAACTTTCTGGAAAATGTCAACCCTTCACCAAGCTTATGAAGAAGAAAGTTTCTTACGTCTGGACGGAAGAATGTCAGAAAGCTTTCGACGACATCAAAGCTTATCTGACAAGTCCCCCAGTCCTGGTGGCACCCGTCGCAGGAAAACCATTCTTGCTTTATGTCCGTACAATGGACCATTCCCTTGGCGTTTTGTTGGCCCAGAACAACGAAGCAGGCCACGAGCAGGCCATCTACTACCTCAGCAGGACGATGGTTGGAGCCGAACACCGATACAACCCTTTGGAAAAAGAGTGTCTATCCTTGGTGTTCACCAGCCAGAAAACTCGCCACTATGTCTCGGGACAAACAATCCATGTCATCTCCCGAGTTAATCCACTCAGAATTCTTATGACAAAACCGGGAGCGCTAAACTCTCAGTTGGCTACGTGGGCGATATTATTGACACCCTATGACATGGTATTCATATCGCAAAAGTCTGTCAAGGGCCAAGCATTGGCCGAGTTCCTAGCCGCGCACCCAATCTCGGAATCATCCAGGCTCTACGAAGGTATTCCAGATGAGGTGCAAGAAGCAAACATTACCGAAGAAAGTCCAGTCTGGCGGATGTTCTTCGACGGTGCTTCCAGAACAGGCCCCAAAGGCCAAATTATCGTAGGAGTATGGGTGGTCTTAATCTCTCCCGACAAACTGGTCATCCAGCGTGCTTATTCTCTTTCAGAGTCGTGCTCCAACAATGTTGTAGAGTACAACGCCCTCATCATAGGGCTTCAGTTAGCAAGACAGCTGAGGATGGATTACACTAAATCTTACGGCAACTCAAAGCTCATCGTCAATCAAATCCAGGGACAATATGAGGTCCATTATGAAGACCTCATCCCCTATCACAAAGCAGCGTTGGACATCATTTCAACTTTCGCAAAATTCTTTATAGAGAATGTGCTCGGTTGTAAAACTTGGAAGCTGATGCTCTGGCCGACCTTGCAGCCTCATTGACTACACCCGTTGGGACTCAACACTTCGTTACGGTGACGGGTCGGGACTTGGCTTGCCCCAAAAATAATCTGTGCATGCGGATAACTCATACCATGGTCGCGGACCCTAACATCAACGTCAGAGACTGGAGATTCCCATTCATCGACTTTGATGTCTATGGAATCCTCCCGAAAGACCCGAAGGAGGCAGTCTCAGTTAGAAGGCGCTCCCTTCGGTTCTATTATGATACAGCCTCCAAAATGTTGTACCGGTGCTCCTACGACGGACTTCTCCTCTAATGTCTATCTAACGAAGAAGTCACCGAAGCTCTTTGAGAAGCTCATGACAAAACATGCGGAGCTCATCAACCAGGTCCTAAGCTACAGGACTGACTCCGACGTATAGACTATTACTGGCCCACCATGATGGCCGATGCTGTCAAGTATGCAAAGAAGTGTTGTGCTTGTTAGCTGCACGCTGACTTCATCCACAGGCCGTCAGAGCCTCTACACTCGACGGTTGCCTCTTGGCCATTTGAAGCCTGGAACATGGATATAGTGGGGCCTGTTACTTCTCCTTCGTCAAGGGGATATCGTTTTATCCTGGCAATCACCGACTATTTCTCTAAATGGGCAGAAGCAGTACCTCTCACAGAGGTAAAAAGCTTAAAAGTGATCAGCTTCATCAAGCATCACGTCATCTACCGTTTCAGATTACCTCGAAGGATTATCCATGATAATGGCCCGCAATTCATCAGTCATGCGTTCAGTAGGTTCTGCGACAAGAACCGTATTTAGAATGTGGCATCAACCGCTTACAATTCGACAGCGAATGGATTGGCCGAAGCTTTTAATAAGACCATCGTCAAGCTACTCAAAAAGGTTGTGTCATCCAACAAGCACTACTGGGACGAGAAGTTCGGCGAATGCCTTTGGGCCTATCGCACAACGGTACGGATCCCGACGGGCAACACACCATTCTTCCTGGTTTACGGGAGCGAAGCAGTGCTACCTCTGGAGATTCAAATACCCTCCCTATGGGTGGCGATCACAAATCAGTTGACGAAAGAAGACGATCAACGTCGTCGTCTACAAGAGTTGGAAGCACTGGACGAAAAATGCCTCTTGGCTCAACAGCGTATCGAACTTTATCAAGCCCGCATATCACATGCTTTCAACAAAAGAGTCCAACAGAGGACTTTCCAAGTGGGTGACCTGGTTCTGGCAGTCAGGAGACCGATGGTGATGACCCACAAAATACCGAGAATGTTCAAACCCAAATGGGAAGGACCATTCATCATAGAGACGGTATACTCAAACGGTGCTTATCGTCTCGCTCGAGCTAATGGGGACCTATTCTTGATGCCCATCAATGACAAGTTCCTAAAAAAGTACTATTCTTGACCTCCATCGAGAACGTACTGCCTCTCCCCAGAGAGAGGACTAGTGAACTTGACCAAACCAAGTTCACACCCCTTCTTTGACAAGTCATATGCTTTTGGAACCCAGCCGTTTCGTTACATTCTATCCCCAGTAGAGGGACAACCATGTCCACATCATCTCTGAGTTGCTTCTCTACACCCCATCAAGCAGGATCCTGCACCAGATCATGCTTAAAGCAATGTTTACCACGTCCACATCACCTCTAAGTAAATATTTCGTACAACAATTCTTGTGTTGTTGCACCATAGAACATCCACGTCCATATTACCTCTGAGTTGTTATATAAACCCCACAGAGTTCACTCCTACCATGTCCATATTACCTCTGAATAGGAAAACTCTACCATTTTAGCCCATATTTACCATGTCCACCTTACCTCTGAGTAAATATGTCGGTCCTCTCTCTCAACTTATTATTCGTACCTAACACCAAGGTACGCCAAGGATGATAAGGCTACACAAAATCCCCAGTAGAATTACCCCATATTCAACACGTCCATATTACCTCTGAGTGAATGTGTCGGTGTCCTCCATGAGTAACTTATTATATGTACCTAGAAACCAAGGTGCACAAAAGATAATAGGTCCACCAAAAATTACGGATTCATCACAAGAATGAACGAAAGCAAAAAGTTCTTCATTTCTTCACTTAAGAAGGAAGTAAAGGATTACAACGACATTAAAAAGAAGAAAAAAACAAACTACATCTTCAGATCTCAGAAACACTAAGACAAAATAGGGACATTGACTTTATTTATATTCCCGAAAATGACGATTGTAAGGCAATCTACGAATCCTCACAGCCAGGGATCATAGTTGCGTTGAGGCATGTACCATTCCCTCAGCCATTTCGCATATGAAGGCTCTATCTGACTAAGGTCCTCAGCAGGGACAGGAGGATCAGAACTTCCGGTGATACGACCCTCTGGCAGCGGCTCCTCCTTAACGGCAACTTCGATCGCGGGAGTAATCTTTTCCCTGATGGTCACCGATTCTTCTTTGACTCTGACCTTTGGTATCACCTCCTCCTTAGTGGTTACCGTCTCTTGTTTAATGAGAGGAGTCCATATCTCCTCCTTCATGACAGCCTCTGCCTTCGGATTGGATACTGCAACAGGATAAAAAAAAGTCAGCAAAAGACTTAGAAGCTCAAAACGAGCATCTAAGGTGCATCAATAATCTGGCACATCAACTAGGTCGAAACCCATGCACACAGATGGAGCCCCGGCAAAGACACACTGGATCAAAGTCCAGGTTCGTTGCAGAGGAAGCTTCGACGCAATCTGGACCTAAGTCCATGCGTGTCAGCTAAAAGGGCTTCGGCACATCATCAGGACAAAAGTCCATGCGCGTCAGCCAAAACACATCGACATGTGGCAACTCATCTGTAGTCGGGTCACCCCAACACCACTGCAATAAAGACAAAAATAAGAGAACACCCACCGAACACCTTCGGACGAACGTCGACGTAGGTCGCCATGACGACGGGGGCTTCCTCCGTATCGACCTCCAAGGGTTCCTTTTCCTTGCCCCTTCCTCGGCCAGCACCACCGTGTGGTGTCTTGGGAGCCATTTCTCCAAAGGACTCAAAGTTCTCGAAGAAGAAGGAGAAAAGAGCTCTGAGGAAGAAGAAAGCTTTGGCAGAAAGTAGAAGACTCTCTCTTCACAGCCGCCTATTTATACGCTTGGCCTCGCGTGTAAACCGATGAGGCGTGACATCAGCAATCGGTCGCTTCGGGTCTCGTGAAATCGATGGTTGCTTATCTTCAAAAGATTATTATTAATCTTTCCTGAGATCGAGACATCATCTCTTCAGAAGACGCATGCGCCCTAGCAGTATGCGTCTAAGCAACAAGCGTCCCCACAGCGACGTGCAGAATGACTATATGCCAAGAAGAGCCATGCGCCTAGGCGAAGGGCGTGCGCCCCGAGTCGTTACTTCCCATGCTTCTTGTTCAAAGTCTTCCAAAACTTGACAGAAAGTTTAAAAAAACTTTGAAGGGGGTCTTATAGAAGCATGAAATTTTAGGCACATCTATAGGCCAGAATTCCTATGTACTTAACACTATGCGGCTAGACTCAAACATGCGCCAGTGAGTTCAAACAAAGTACTTGGCACAGCAAAGGACAACAAAAGTATAGACATCAAAGGAAGACTTTTATTTTATATGAAAGTCTATTACAAGTCTAAAATAAAGGCTTTACAAAGGAGAATTTCTACAAAAAAGATCCTAAAGCTACAGCCAGGCACAGCAACTGCCATGCGCCCCATGCCAGGCGCATCATCCGTCAGGCACATTACTCTGATGTCTCATCCAGGTGCATCGTCTCGTCATTATAGCGCAGGCACATCAGAGCTAATCAGCCCTTGTCTAGCAAAAACAGGAGCTCTCCTAGCCTAACAAAGATCGCGGTACGACGCCCCGGTCTTCGGAAGCAACATGCACACTCGGCAACCTACGACTCTTCCAGCATAACAAAAATTGGAGCACGACCGCCCCGATCTTTGGATACAACAGGCACCTTCAGCCCATATCGGAACACGACGATCCTGGTATTTGGATGCAATAGGCACTTTCATAGGCTTGTACGAAAATAGGGCCGATAGCGAAAGAACTAACTCGGCGCATCTTCACCTTCGGAAGGAGCTCGTCGTCAATACTGCTTCGAATAAGAAGTTTGGCGGTTCGCCAAAGCAGGGGGCCAGCCGAGTTCATCTCCATTTTGGAAAGACAAGTAAAGAATGGAAAATAGCTACCCTTTATGCGACTATTTACACAAACCGGGCAGTCCACAGCCGTATGCCAAGTAGAAGGCTCTTCGACTTCCATGCAGTGAATTTGCATTCATAGCAATGAACTTGTCTCTTCGTATTCTGCTAAAAATAAGGCAGCCATTAATGCCTAGAAGAACTCAACAGATGGGCCAAGGAGGATGCGACAAATGGCAGATGTACCGTCGACATCATGCGCCCCCTACTGATGTGCCCAGTAGGATATAGACCCATGCGCCCAGATCGGAACTAACCGATGCACCCTCTTCAAACTGATCACCATCAAGCATTTAATGATGAAAGACAAAGGCGGCAACACATTCCAAGAGCCATCCAAACAGTAGTCCTTTGCAGAAAACGAAGAGCCGCTGGTGTCAGCACCATCATTACACCTTGGGTCGACAATAACTGCCACGTGGCCGACCGATCATTCATATGCACCTCGTGGCCATGCGCCCAGAAGATGGCATGTGCCCCAGTGGTCATACACCCTCCAGCTCACTTCTGATCTCAAGCAACAGAAGACTAAGCTCTGCATGCGCCTCAAAAGCCATGCACCTGGACTTGCTCATGGCTCCAAAAAATCATGAGATCAAGTCGCCTCCCCTGCGCCTGACCTAGGCGCACCCTGATGTGAAGCTCTGCTTGCGCCTCAAAAGCCATTTTTCCAGACTTGTCTATGATGACTAAAAATCATAGGACTAAGTCGCCTCCATGCGCCCGATCTTAGGCGTACCCCGACAGACCACTCTCCTCCAAAATCGAGATCTTTGAGCCACAGGCTGTCACGGCCCAGAACCAGAATACTGGAGAGCGGGGGAATGACTCAGCCAGCTACATATTACGGGTAGATAAATACCGTATAATACGATCAATGTTGTCTAAAAGATGAGGGGGTGCATACTACATGAAAGTCTCACTATGGTCACTTTACATCTATTGTCTCAATCATTCAAACAAGAAACAGAAACAGAGAACATGTAAGATAAAGCAGTAAGGCGTCCCAAACGCTTGTCACGACCCGCACCCTAGAGTAAGGGCACGAAACGTGGGTACGTCCAGCCTACGCCCCAGTGTCGGCGGTAGAACGCTGTCCTAGGTTACAACATCTAACAGTTTAAGGTAATAACAGTTATACTCTCCGAATGGGGGTGACATAACAGAATATATCTCAATCACAGCTAAGATAGAAAACGATAAGATTGAATGATATAAAAGATACAAGATCCAAATCCACAGGAAATACAATAGAGAGAAACTAAGTGTCTATGATAAACTTCACTAACATCCAGACATAATACAGATCCAATATATACAACTCAAACTCCAAATACTATAAAATAAGATAAGGATATCTATAGAGCAACAGTCTCTACTGCTAAGGGATCCGACTGGAAGTCCGGATCGCAAGTGTCCTCTAAGGCTGTCCCATAGAAAGTATCTAAGCAGGCCTCCTCTTCGTCCTCTGTAAAATTATCAACAGGTCCAATCAGGACGGGAACGAGCACATATCTCTCAAAACAGTTCATAACAGGTTAGGAGTATAAAGCATGGAATAGAGTAAAATACAGGAAGTGCTGAAAAGAAAGTACGAATAAACAGGCGATATTTGTAACTGAAAGTAAATACATGATAGTAAAGACTGTAAGTGGCTACGTGATTTAGAGTACAATATGGTTATGTAAACGGCTTAGGAGCACATAAATACAACTAAGAAGCACATGAATACCTACTGGGGATAGTGTTCACATAACCAATTCTACTCACCCCGCCCCAATCAATACACAAGGATCCATTCAAGTTACGTTATAGGTACATGAATACAGCTAAAGATACATGAACTCATGTAATGAGTAGTACATGAGACACATGACAGCACATGGAAGCACATGAGAACATGTAAATACATGAACTAGTACGAGTACAAGGAGTACCTGATGCACATGATAAAGTACATGAACATGAAATACCCGATGCACCCGTAGAGGGATAACATCTCAGGAAAGGATCCATATAGTACTAATCCGTGAAGATACGTGTCAGCATCAAGTAAAGTAATCTAGAGCAAGAGTATAGTCCAGACAAGTATGAAAAGATCAGAGAATGTACTCGCCTGCTATCTGAATGTCCAAGATGAAAGTACTATCCGAGGAGTGGTGTCTGGCTCCTATTTAGAACAGTACAAGTCACAACAAGTCCAGAATAGTAATAAGATGTACTACAATACATTCTACATGAATCTAGGTCAATCTAGACCAAAGTCAACTCTTGGTCAACTCTGGTCAACCTTAGAAGTCAAACTAGGTCAACCAAGTCAAACCTAAGTCAAACTAGTCTATACTAGTCTAACTAGTCTATTCTAGGTCTAACAAGACCACACAAGTCTAACTAGACTCTAAACTGACACATAGATACACCCATAGGCTAAGAGACTAGACCATAGGCTATTAGGCAATATCATGCCTAAAACCAACCTATAATCACATATCACATGTCAATATATAAGACTAAATATAATACACACATTAATATATTATACAAGCTAATATAGAATTATACATAACCTATAGGCTACTATATGTATATCATACAAACATTATATATTTAATATATATGATGGTATACACACATTATATAATATATACAGGATATATATATATATATATACATCTCAAATTATATATACATGTATATATGCATATATACATATGTAGAATATTACACTTGTGCTCATGTGTGTGTGTGTGCGTGTTAGTGAATAAAACATGAGAGTGGGTGCCATGTGAGGATGTGTGCAATAGGAAGTAGAAAATCTGGAAAACAGTGAATTATTTGGGTAAATAGTGAGTAGGAACATTGAGTGTGATACACATTTGTGTGTGCAAAAATAGGAATAGAAAACAGGGAAGGAATGCTGAAATCAGTGAAATGGAAACTCAGTTTTCAGTCCAAAATCAACTCCCAGTTTTTGAGCTCTAGACATTACCAAATCATCCCAAATTCGACACACAAATAGTGAACATGTAGGTGTACCATATTAGGGTTTAAAACCATACAATTAGCAGTATAAAATAGGTAAATATGATATCAAAACTCATATTTGAAAATCTGGAAATTACAGAAAAATGGGGACTAACTCAGCTTTCAGTCTCAACATACCAACTCAGAATTTGAACCCAATTCAATATCAAATTAACCCAAACTTAACATACAGTTAGTAAACATGTAGGTACACCTCATCAAGGTTATAAACATGTAATTAAAGCATTAAAATTGATTAAAATAGCTGCCAAGTTTGAGTATCAAAACTGGAAAAACTGGAATAATATATGGTTTCAGAAATTATAGGTAAATGGAAAATGAGGCATAAACACAAGCTAAAACACAACACTAAAGGTTAGTAATATAAATACTATATAGTGTGTTTGTGTCCACCCAAGTGGACACAATCGTGTCCAAACAATTTAAAACACGAAACAGTACAAAACTGGACAATCCTCGTGCACGTGTTCATTGGGCTCGTGCACGTGACACGACACGACACAAACCCTGAGCTTGTGTCCTAGTGTCGAGTGTGTCTAGGTCTAGGATCTTGACACCCTGATATGGGTCCACGATACATGTGTCAGTGATACGACACACGTATCAGTCGTCCAAAGTCGGCTGAACCAACATAGTGTACGACCAGTGCACTCGCAAATGCGTGTCCGACACGACACGAGGACTCATGAAACTTGGGGAGCCTCATGTCAGCGTCAGCCCTGACCTATGTGTCAAATTTCCCGTGTCCACGTGGCATATCCAATGAGTTGTGGCCCCCGAGTAGCAAGGAAAAGAAGTTTGTGCGCACGCACGAGTGCAACAGCGTGTTCTCGTGTCCGTGGCGACACGACACGAGACCAAAACATGCTCAGACCATTAAAAACCCATAAGCAAACACAAAACCTAGATTTCTATTCAAAAAGGATGCTGAAATTAAATCGAAATGCCCTTTGGGGCATTTCGTCAAACACATTCATATACGAACTGATACGTGTCCGATACGGATAAGAAATGGACTCGAATTCTAGGGTTAGCTAGTCCTACAGTTAGGTTAGGCCTAGGGCTTCCTAGATATGCAATAAAATCAATATTCTATGGTGTAGAAATGAAATTACCTATAGGTTGCAAATCTTCCAAAAAACTCTAAAGAGGGGTGTTCCTCTTGATAGCCAAACTTCTCCAAATTGCCCAAACTCTGAAATATCCATACATAAACAGCAAGAACAGAAAATTTAGAACCTATAGCAATTAGTTTGGGGGAAAAAGGAATTAAATATGAATTTCTATGAATTAAAGAAGATGGAGACTTACCTCTTTCTAAAACTTGAAAAATAATTCTAAGGAGGCTAGCCCTAATTTCTAGGAGCATTAAATTGGGAAGGATGACCTAAGTGTGGCCGGCCATGGGCTGGAATGGGCTAGGGTTAGGTTGCACTAGTGTGGGTTGGGCCTTGAAGGCTAAAATCACAAGTCATGACTTGTGGAACCACAAGCCATTTGTTATTCAAATAAATTCCTAATTTCCCCAAAATAATTCTAATGAGTTAATCATCACTAACTTAGGTCAAGCTAAGGTTACTTAACCTAACCAAGTAGTCATGACCTAGGTTAGCCTCTAGGACAGTCTCCTAAGTCAACATTAGTCAAAGTCAAAACTAGCACCAAATCAATATACTAAAAATCACTTAAAAATTCTAATAAATATAATTAATACTAATAATTCCAAAATTTTAAAAATGACTAAAATACCCTCAAGCTAGAAAATTGGTAGTGACAAATCTACCCTCCTTAAAATAATTTCGTCCTCGAAATTAAAGGCGAAACTAAACTGCTGAGAAGGATAAAAAAGTATACCTCAAGGTCCAAAAGATAGGGGTACCGCTCGCGTATCTCATCCTCCCGCTCCCAGGTCGACTCTCCTGGAGAATGATGCCTCCATGCGACGCATACCAAGGGTATCACCTGGTTTTTCAGTACCTTCTCCCGGTGATCCAGAATCTCCACAGGCTGCTCTGGATAACTGAGAGTAGGTCCAACCTCAATCTCCGAATGATCGAGCACATGGCTAGGGTCAGCCACGTACCGTCTCAACTGTGATACGTGGAATACGTTGTGAACTCCCACTAGTGCAGGTGGCAAGTCTAGCCTGTATGCCATATCACCGACTCTTCCGCTGATAACGAAAGGGCCGATGAAGCACGGGCTAAGCTTCCCACCTCTACCAAAACGTATCGTACCACGAGTCGAAGATATCCGTAGAAAAACTATGTTTCCAACCTAATCACAAGCAAGGTCTCAAGTTACTAAAAATTAAACATGATCAATCAAACAAAACTAATAATACAACCTACTTCTAATCCTATCTCTAAATCTGCACCTCAAACTCCAACGGCCTCTGGTGGCTATCGGCCCAGCGCCGATATCTGTCTTGCGCTATACGAAGTCTGTCCCTGATGAGCTTCACCTTCTCGGCTGCGTCAACAACCATCTCTGGTCCCAGTAAATCTCGCTCTCCAACATCATCCCAAGATAAGGGTGTACGACACCTACGCCCGTACAAAGCCTCAAACGGTGACATCCCAATGCTGGCCTGATAACTGTTGTTGTAAGCAAACTCCACCAAATGTAGATGATCCTCCCAGGAACCTCCAAAATCTAGGACGCACGTCCACAACATGTCCTCAAGTGTCTGAATAGTCCTCTCTGACTGTCCGTCCGTCTGGGGGTGGTATGCAGTACTAAACTTGAGCTGAGTGCCCAAACTAGTCTACAGACTCCTCCAGAAATGGGAAGTAAAGCGACTATCCCGATCTGAGATAATGCTGACGGAAACTCCGTGAATCCTGACTATCTGCCTCATATACAACTCCGCAAGCCTCTCCGTAGACGTACCCACCTTGAATGGCAAGAAGTGGGCCGATTTGGTCAACCTGTCAACAATGACCAAAATCCGTCTTTTCCTCCTAGTGTATGCGGCAACCCAGATACGAAATCCATGGCGATATGTTTCCACTTCCACTCTGGAATAGGCAACGGCTGCAATAATCCTCCGGGCCTTTACCTCTCTGCCTTGACCTGCTGACAGACCAAGCATCTAGCTACGAAGTGGGACACCTCCCACTTCATTTCATACCACCAGACATGCTCTCGCAGATCTCTGTACATCTTGTTGGCACCAGGATGTATAGAGTACTACGATCTGTAAGCCTCCTGCATGATCTGCTCTCTGAGCTCTCCGCTAGGCACACACAACCTGGAACCGTGCCTCATGGCACCATCCTCTGCAAGTGAAAACTCGTCATCCACCAACCCTGCACGAACCTGCTCTCGGATACACCGCAGAGCCACATCCTCGAACTGCATCGTCTTGATCCTCTCCATCAAGTCCGACTGTATCTGAAGGCCCCATAACTGTATCTGCACTCCGGGCACAATCACCTCAATTCCAAGGCTCTCCAAGTCTGCAAGCAAGTGCCGATCCATAGTCAAACACATGGCTGTCAGATACCTACTCAAGGCATCGGCAACCACGTTGGCCTTCCTTGGGTGATACTGAAGTGAAATGTCAAAGTCCTTCATCAACTCTAGCCATCTGCGCTGCCTCATGTTGAGCTCTTTCTGTGTAAACACATGCTTCAAGCTCTTGTGATCTGTGAAAATCTCCACCCTCTCGCCATACAGATAGTGCTTCCACAACTTCAAAGCAAAAATAACCGCTGCCAGCTCCAGGTCATGGGGATGTAAATGCCTGGAAGCATAGGCAATCACCTTCCCATACTGCTGTAAGACACAACCCAGCCTCTTCCCTGAAGCATCACTATAAATAGTGAATCCACCCGATCCTGAAGGCAATATCAGAATCGGAGCTGTCGTAAGCCGCTTCTTCAACTCATCAAAAGCTGCCTGACACTCCTCTGACCAAACAAACTCAGTATCCTTTCGGGTCAACCGTGTCAACGGCTCTGCAACCCGGGAGAAATCCTGCACAAATCTCCTATAGTATCCTGCCAGCCCCAGGAAACTCCTGATCTCTGCCACTGAAGTCGGTGCTGTCCAAGCCTCAACTACTGTGATCTTCTTCGGGTCCACGGAGATACCATCTCCAGTCACCACATGACCCAAGAAGTCAACCCTGTCTAGGAAGAACTCGCACTTCGAGAGCTTGCCATACAATCTCTCCCTCCTGAGTGTCTCTAGCACCACTCTCAAGTGCTCCTCGTGCTCCTCCTCTGTCTTGGAATACACCAGGATATCATCAATGAATACCACCATGAACTTGTCCAAGTACTGGTGGAACACCTTGTTCATTAGGTTCATAAACACTGCTAGTGCATTGGTCAGCCCAAACGGCATAACCAAAAACTCAAACTGCCCGTACCGCGTCCTGAAAGCGGTCTTGGAAATATCCTCCCCCTTCACCTTCACCTGGTGATAACCTGACCTCAAATCAATCTTGGAGAACACCCAAGCTCCGCTCAACTGATCAAAGAGATCATCGATCCGCGGCAGTAGGTATCTGTTCTTGATCGTCAGGTTACTGAGTGCCCTGTAGTCGATACACATCCATACCGACCCATCCTTCTTGGGTACGAAAAGTACCGGTGCACCCCAAGGTGAAGAACTCGATCGGATGAAGCCCTTGTCCTGCAGCTCATCCACCTGCTTCTTCAGCTCCACCAATTTACTATTGTTCACTCAATAGACATGCTGAGAAATCGGTTCCGCGCCGGGAACCAAGTCTATCGAGAACTCTACATCCCTGTCCGGTGGAAGCCCTGGCAACTCCTTTGGGAATACGTCCATAAACTCTGCGATTAAGGGTTGCGGAGCCACCTGCTCCTCAACTAAAGCTCCACAGAAGACTCCGCCGTCCTGCTCTGCCTGCCGTCGAGTGTACTCAAACTCTGGCTCTTCTGGTGCCCCATACAAAACTCTACCCCCTCGGCAATCAATGCGGGCGTGGTGTCTACTCAGCCAGTCCATACCTAATGTAATATCGTAGTTCGGTAGTGGCATGACGAGTAAACTCACACCCAACTCTCGGCCTCCCAATAAGACGCTCCGCCCTCTGCAAACATCACTCACGAGGATGACCCCACCTCCGGTCGTGATCTTGCAGGTCCTAGGCAATGGTTCAGAAACCAGACTGTGTCTAATAGCATACGATACTGACACAAAGCTGTGGGAAGCCCCAAATCAAAGAGTACAAATGCTGGAAGGGAGTCGAGAAGAACCGAACCTGCTATCAGCTCTCCGATGGCCTCTGCATCCTCAGTCGCCATGGCGAAAGCTCGTCCCTGCTGTCCACCTTGTGCCTGCTGCTGGTGCTGCTGGAACCTCTGCTGCTAGGTCTGCAGGGCTGGTCCCCTCTGCTGGCCTGCTGGAGCCTTGGCTCCACCTCCCTGAGCTTCTCGTCCAAAAGCTCCAGGGCAATCCCTCAACTGGTGATCTCCCGTACCACAAAGTAGGCACTTGCCTAGCTTCTTCCTGCACTCATGGATCATATGCCCCGACTTCTTGCAGAAGGCACAAATAACTATCTGCTGCTGACGGGGTGCCTGCTGCTGATGCCTCTGCTGCTGCTGTACCTGCTGAAAAGGTGCACGACCCTGCTGCTGATACTGCTGGACTGGCCTCTGCTGCTGAAAGTGCTACTGGAAGTGAGGCCTCTTGGCCTGCCCCTGACTGCTGCTGCCACCCTGGAAGTCACGACCCCTCTTCTGCTTCAACCCTAGGTCGTCTTCCGCCACCATAGCCCCAGAAAATATCTCAGCAAATGTAGCGTTCCGGTCGCTCTTAGTCAGCGACCGAACCTCTCTAATCAAGCCTCGACGAAACTTCCTCGCCTTCGTCTTCTCAGTCAAGTCATCTATAAACCGGGCCAATCTACAGAACTCTCCGGCATACTCAGCTACCGTCTGGTTTCCCTGAACCAGACCCTCGAACTGTGCCTCGATACCTCCCAAGGCTACATCAGGAAAGAACTGCTCCTTAAACAGCTCCTTGAACTGGGCCCAAGTCTGGCCCTCAACTCCCACCCTGGGATCTGCTTGATACCACGCACGGGCTAAGTCCTGCATCTGACTGCCCGTCGCCTCGATCTGGAGTCGATCTGGTATCTCCGCCAGTCGGAAGATCTCCTCGATATGCTCTATACAGTCGTCTGCAATATGGATGCCCTCTGTGCCGAAGAACTCCCGAGGGTGCATCTTCTGGAAGTCCTGAATGTCCTTCTCCCTCCGACGGGGCTGCTGCTGGGCCCCTGAGCAGTAATCATCTCGACTGTAGTGCGAACCAGCTGGTGTGCCTCATCGATCCCTTGACAGAAATCGGTAGTCTGCCTCGTCTGCTGCTGCTGGTGGGACTCCAGAATCCTCTCCACAAAGGAGAATAGATGTGCAGCATCTACCATCCCCGCAGGCGGAGGCTGCTGCGGTGGAAGGATCTCATGAATCACAATGCTCGGCCTCCTGACTGGTGGAGGTGCTCCTCCAAAAGTGGCAGAAAACCGACTCCTGAGGGCTGCACTGGCCCTGTGGCACCGGAAACTGGCTGCTGCTGAGGTCGAGAGGTGCTAGACCCCTCTCCAGCGTCTCCCAGTCCAGGGCGATGCGATCTCGTCTCCACCATCCTGGAGACACAGATCAAACAAGAAACAATTACTGAGAATGAGTCGAAATATCAAAGGAGGACAGTTTAAAATTTCTAAGGAAGACAATAAGCAGCAAAATAGATATACGAAATCTGATAAGGAGTTTTTCCTAGTGTGTTTGAGTACCTTCAAAAATACTAATTCCTATTGCAGGCTGCAGCGATATTCTAGTTTGAATACCACTACATTTCCAACATAGACCTGCATGGGCCACCACTAAAAACGTGTCACGGCCCGCACCCTAGAGTAAGGGCACGAGACGTGGGTACGTCCAGCCTACGCCACAATGTCGGCAGTAGAACGCTGTCCTAGGTCACAACATCTAACAGTTTAAGGTAATAACAGTTATACTCCCCGAATGGGGATGACATAACAGAATATATCTCAATCACAGCTAAGGTAGAAAACGATAAGATAGTATGATATAAAAGATGCAAGATCCAAATCCACAGAAAATACAATAGAGAGAAACTAAGTGTCTATGATAAACTTCACTAACATCCAGACATAATACAGATCCAATATATACAACTCAAACTTCAAATACTATAAAATAAGATAAAGATATCTATGGAGCAACAGTCTCTACTGCTAAGGGATCCGACTGGAAGTCCGGATCGCAAGTATCCTCTAAGGCTGTCCCATAGAAAGTGTCTAAGCAGGCCTCCTCTTCGTCTTCTGTAAAATTGTCAACAGGTCCAATCAGGACGGAAACGAGCACATATTTCTCAAAACAGTTCATAACAGGTTAGGAGTATAAAGCATGCAATAGTGTAAAATACAGAAAAAGTGCTGAAAAGGAAGTACGAGTAAACAGGAGATATTTGTAACTGAAAGTAAATACATGATAGTAAAGATTGTAAGTGGCTACGTGATTTAGAGTACAATATGGTTATGTAAACGGCTTAGGAGCACATGAATACAACTAAGAAGCACATGAATACCTACTGGGGATAGTGTTCACATAACCAATTCTACTCACCCCGCCCCAATCAATACATAAGGATCCATTCAAGTTACGTTATAGGCACATGAATACAGCTAAAGATACATGAACTCATGTAATGAGTAGTACATGAGACACATGACAGCACATGGAAGCACATGAGAACATGTAAATACATGAACTAGTACGAGTACAAGGAGTACCTGATGCACATGATAAAGTACATGAACATGAAATACCCGATGCACCCGTAGAGGGATAACATCTCAGGAAAGGATCCATATAGTACTAATCCGTGAAGATACGTGTCAGCATCAAGTAAAGTAATCTAGAGCAAGAGTATAGTCCAGACAAGTATGAAAAGATCAGAGAATGTACTCGCCTGCTATCTGAATGTCCAAGATGAAAGTACTGTCCGAGGAGTGGTGTCTGGCTCCTATTTAGAACAGTACAAGTCACAACAAGTCCAGAATAGTAATAAGATGCACTACAATGCATTCTACATGAATCTAGGTCAATCTAGACCAAAGTCAACTCTTGGTCAACTCTGGTCAACCTTAGAAGTCAAACTAGGTCAACCAAGTCAAACCTAAGTCAAACTAGTCTATACTAGTCTAACTAGTCTATTCTAGGTCTAACAAGACCACACAAGTCTAACTAGACTCTAAACTGACACATAGATACACCCATAGGCTAAGAGACTAGGCCATAGGCTATTAGGCAATATCATGCCTAAAACCAACCTATAATCACATGTCAATCTATAAGCCTAAATATAATACACACATTAATATATTATACAATCTAATATTGAATTATACATAACCTATAGGCTACTATATGTATATCATACAAACATTATATATTTAATATATATGATGGTATACACACATTATAATATATATATATATATTTTTTTCATTATAATATATATATATATATATATATATATATATATATATATATATATATATATATATATATATATATATATAAAATATATATATATATATATATATACATCTCAAATTATATATACATATGTACATATGTAGAATATTACACTTGTGCTCATGTATGTGTGTGTGTGTGTGTGTGTGTGTGTGTGTGTGTGTGTGTGTGTGTGTGTGTGTGTGTGTGTGTGTGTGTTAGTGAATAAAACATGAGAGTGGGTGCCATGTGAGGATGTGTGCAATAGGAAGTAGAAAATCTGGAAAACAGTGAATCATTTGGGTAAACAGTGAGTAGGAACATTGAGTGTGATACACATTTGTGTGTGCAAAAATAGGAATAGAAAACATGGAAGGAATGCCGAAATCAGTGAAATGGAAACTCAGTTTTCAGTCTAAAATCAACTCCCAGTTTTTGAGCTCTAGACATTACCAAATCATCCCAAATTCGACACACAAATAGTGAACATGTAGGTGTACCACATTAGGGTTTAAAACCATACAACTAACAGTATAAAATAGGTTAATATGATGTCAAAACTCATATTTGAAAATATGGAAATCACAAAAAAATGGGGACTAACTCAGCTTTCAGTCTCAACATACCAACTCAGAATTTGAACCCAATTCAATATCAAATTAACCCAAACTTAACATACAGTTAGTAAACATGTAGGTACACCTCATCAAGGTTCTAAACATGTAATTAAAGCATTAAAATGGGTTAAAATAGCGGCCAAGTTCGAGTATCAAAAAATGGAAAAACTGGAATAATACATGGTTTCCAAAATTATAGGTAAATGGAAAATGAGGCATAAACACAAGCTAAAACACAACACTAAAGGTTGGTAATGTAAATACTACTAGTGTACGTGTCATATAGTATGTTTGTGTCCACCCAAGTGGACACAATCGTGTCCAAACAATTTAAAACACGAAACAGTGCAAAACTGGACAATCCTCGTGCACGTGTTCATTGGGCTCGTGCACGTGACACGACACGACAGAAACCCTGAGCTTGTGTCCCAGTGTCGAGTGTGTCTAGGTCTAGGATCCTGACACCCTGATATGGGTCCACGACACGTGTATCAGTGACACGACACACGTATCAGTCGCCCAAAGTCGGCTGAACCAACATAGTGTACGACCAGTGCACTCGCAAATACGTATCCGACACGACATGAGGACTCATGAAACTTGGGGAGTCTCGTGTCAGTGTCGGCCCTGACCTATGTGTCGAATTTCCCGTGTCCATGTGGCGTATCCAGTGAGTTGTGGCCCCCGAGTAGCAGGGGAAAGAAGTCTGTGCGCGCGCGCGAGTGCAACAGCGTGTTCTCGTGTCCGTGGTGACACGACATGAGACCAAAACATGCTCAGACCATTGAAAACCCATAAGCAAACACAAAACCTAGATTTCTATTCAAATAGAATGCTGAAATTAAATCGAAATGCCCTTTGGGGCATTTTGTCAAACACATTCATATACGAACTGATACGTGTCCGATACGGACTAGTCCTACAGTTAGGTTAGGCCTAGGGCTTCCTAGATATGCAATAAAATCAATATTCTATGGTGTAGAAATAAAATTACCTATAGGTTGCAAATCCTCCAAAAAACTCCAAAGAGGGGTGTTCCTCTTGATAGCCAAACTTCTCCAAATTGCCCAAACTCTGAAATATCCTTACATAAACAGCAAGAATAGAAAATTTAGAACCTATAGCAATTGGTTAGGGGGAAAAGGAATTAAATATGAATTTCTATGAATTAAAGAAGATGGAGACTTACCTCTTTCTAAAACTTAGAAAATAATTCTAAGGAGGCTAGCCCTAATTTCT
Organism: Iris pallida; assembly: GCA_029216955.1. Classification (NCBI taxonomy): domain Eukaryota; kingdom Viridiplantae; phylum Streptophyta; class Magnoliopsida; order Asparagales; family Iridaceae; genus Iris; species Iris pallida. The sequence goes on from JANAVB010031617.1 coordinate 53,413,415, forward strand.
AGGAGCATTAAATAGGAAAGGAGGACCTAAGTGTGGCCGGCCATGGGCTGGAATGGGCTAGGGTTAGGTTGCACTAGTGTGGGTTGGGCCTTGAAGGCTAAAATCACAAGTCATGACTTGTGGAACCACAAGCCATTTCCTATTCAAATAAATTCCTAATTGTCCCAAAATAATTCTAATGAGTTAATCATCACTAACATAGGTCAAGCTAAGGTTACTTAACCTAACCAAGTAGTCATGACCTAGGTTAGCCTCTAGGACAGTCTCCTAAGTCAACATTAGTCAAAGTCAAAACTAGCACCAAATCAATATACTAAAAATCACTTAAAAATTCTAATAAATATAATTAACACTAATAATTCCAAAATTTTAAAAATGACCAAAATACCCTCAAGCTAGAAAAGTGGTAGTGACAACGCTCAATCAAAATGTTTTCAATATCTGGCTTTACAAAACATAGCCAGATGATGTAGCAAAGTATGCACAATTGTTATCAGCTGCAGTCTGACTAAATTACAATTATGTAAAAGTAAGTACAAGACAATCCGACTAACATGTCGGTGCCAAACGGCAAGGTATTAAGTAAATAACAAACGAGTGGGGAAGTAAGGAACCCACTAGAGTCCTCCTACGATCATTCCTCTAGTATTGACCATCTTGGAGGTGGAAGTAAGCTGAGTCCTCGGGAACCGGCTCTAGATCTGGCCATGCAAAACCAGAGAGGTTAGACCTCTAATAGCAAGTACCGCAAGAAAGCACGATATGAGGAATTAAACCAGTAAATAAGAGAATATAATAATAGATCCCTGCTTGCTACTGGGATTCACATAACATCACGACACTTCGAACCAACCTCCCAACCAAACAAGAACAGAAGTTGGTCCGTCATGTCTTGACACTCTGATCATCTCAGTTAGTCAACAGAGTAGGTACAGTACACAACCAAATCAATTTAAACGGCCATGCAACTACTACGGCTTGCTATTGTGGGTTCCAAGTTATCTTGGAATTATGCGATAAAGGATTCCTCAGTTCTTACTATGTGCAAGCAAGGCTAGTCTACCCAGTCAATCAATTGCGCCAATCATGAATTAGACGAGTCCCAGCGGGACGCCTGTCATCAATATACAATAAATAATATAAGCAGATACCGCTCCCTGTCCGTGTTGACAGATTTGCGGTATCTGTGGGAACCAGCCGGCCTGTCAGGCACTAATAGTCCCAAAGAGGGATGCCATGTAAGAACTCGGAAATCCATTCTCTCCATGCAATCATTATTTTATTTAATTTAGTAGCCTCTATGTTAAGTGAAATCCCATGCCGTGGATCATGGTCATTCAGAATGAGTACTTCCGTACAAAGTACGATATGCCCAACTCTACAACGATACCTATGCGGTTGGGTTGTAGGTCTTACATAGCGTAATGCAACAATTAAAACTAACCACGGAATAAATCATGCCTTGACCATAAAGTACACATGCTGCTTTTGTAGAAAAATAAATAAATTGAAACCTGCATATGCCTGTATGCCAATATTCGGAATCGGCCAATCGATTACAATAGTTCATAATTAATATGAACGTGTCTTATTCATTCAATTCAATAAGACGACTAGCCAGTCTCTTAGTTCCAACTAGGAACACATGATCAATTATTAGTCAAGGTTATAATCAATATCAATCAATGTTAATTCGGGACAAGAATCAGTCAAAAGGCATCATGGGCTAGAGTTCATGCGGCCGGGAAATTATAGAAGTTCATGCGGCTGAGAATGCATATGTGGTCAGGATCTCATGCGGCCAAGAAGTGCCATGCGGCCATGGAAAACAGCAGTCAACAACATGCGACCACAGAAAATAGCATGTGCTGGGACAGCATGCGCCAGGACAGCATGCGCCAACAAATAGCATGCGCCAGGAAATAGCATGCGCCATCAAACAGCATGCGCTAGGAAACAGCATGCGCCAGAACAGCATGTGCCAAGAAACAGCATGTGCCAGGATAGCATGCGCCAAGAAACAGCATGTGCCAGAAAACAGCATGCGCCAGAAAACAGCATGCGCCAGGACAGCATGTGCCAGCAAACAACATGTGCCAGGACAGCATGCGCCAAAAAATAGCATGTGCCAGGAAACAGCATGCGCCAGGAAACAGCATGCGCCATGACAGCTTGCGCCAGCAAACAGCATGTGCCAGGACAGCATGCGCCAAGAAACAGATGTGCCAAAAAACAGCATGCGCCAGCAAACAGTATGCGCCAGGACAGCATGCGCCAGCAAACAGTATGTGCCAGCAAACAGTATGGCAACAGCTTTCTGTCAGCAAACTGCATGCGCCAGGAAACAGCATACGCCATGACAGTATGCGCCAGCAAACAGCATGCGCCAGCAAACAGCATGGCAACAGCTTTCTGCCAACAAACAGTATGCACCAGGAAACAGCATGCACCAGAAAACAGCATGTGCCAGCAAACAACATGGCAATAGTGTTTTGCCAGCAAACAGCATGCGCCATCACAGCTTGTGCCAGCAACAGCATGTTCCAGCAAACACCATAGCAACAGTGTTTTGCCAGCAAACAGTATGCACTGCTCATCTTCTCCAATCAGCCTCTAATGGTCATGAAAACCCATGAACCAAAAAGACCATAAATCACTCAAAATAAGTCGAAATCAGGACTTCCAATAGTCTAAATTGGGTAGAATCAAATTCCCTACAATATGAAACCATCAAAACTAGAAAAATAACAAAGTTACTAGATCAAAAACTAAAAATTCTGAAAATGTATTATACTTAGATCTACATGAAATAAGCCATGGGAATTAAAAATGCTAAGTACTAAAGTGTCTAAGAATCTTGAGAGGAAGACAATGGAACAACAAAAAATGAAAATCCATCAAGAAGCAAGTTGGCACTTGTCTAGCCCTCCTAGGTTGGTGGGGGAGTTATGAGGAAGAAGAAGTGTAATGAGAAGAAGTAATGAAGAGAGAGAAAGGGGATGAGGCTTTAATTGAAGGAGTGGTGGTAGGTGGGTAGTTGGGTTCATGTTGAACCATCCAAGACAGGAAAATAAACCAACTCTGGCCGAATCCAAAAGCAAAGCAGAAAGTAAAATACTGAAAGTAAAATTGCAGGAAAATTAATTAACGTAAAATTAAAGGAATTTTAAATACAGAACAATACATGATATATATATACATTAAATAAATACATTAAAATAGTACATGAATTAAAATACGTATTCTGGGAATGGGAAGTGACATCTCTACCCTCCTTAGAAAAATTCTGCCCTCGAAATTTCAAATCCAAGCAGGATAGAAACATCGGAGCTAAGCTAATCGAAGTATAAGCAGTTGAGTAAGCAATCATTCTACAATGCCAATATCAAGTAACATATCTATGTTTAACTATCGACGACACCAAGCAATTCTACTCAATAGGTGACGAGCATGAGGAATTACGACAATCAAGGTATACAGAAAGAGATATACCTTGTGAGTCAAACAGGTGCGGATACTGTGATCGGATGTCATCCTCACGTTCCCACGTTGACTCCTCTAAAGAGTGATGACCCCAAGCAACCCGGACAAGGTTAATTATTCGGTTCTTGAGTATCTTCTCTCTTCGGTCCAAATAAACACAGGCTGTTCCTCGTAAGACAGGTTGGTACCAACAACCAGCTCAGAATGATCAAGGATATGGCTTGGGTCCGATACATACCTACGTAACTGAGATACATGGAACACGTCATGCATCTCTCGTAACGAAGGTGGAAGGGATAAACGATAAGCAATATCGCCTATCCGATCAAGGATAACAAACAGGCCCACGTACCACGGACTCAACTTCCTGCGAACGCCAAATCTAATGACCCCACGGGTAGGGGAGATCCGTAAGAACACGTGGTCCCCAACGGAAAAATCTAACGGCCTACGATGCTGGTCCGCCCAATGACGATGCCGATCCTGCGCAACTCGAAGTCGCTCTCCAATTCCCTTGACCACTTCAATTGTCTGGACAATCATTTTTGGGCCTAACATCTTCCTCTATCCGATATCATCACATGCCAGTGGCGACCTACACTTCTTACCATATAGTGCTTCAAATGGTGCCATCTGGATACTGGCTTGATAACTGTTGTTGTATGAGAATTCGACTAAGTACAGGTGGCTCTCCCAAGATCCTCCAAAATCTAGAGTGCAAGCTCGCAACATATCCTCCAAAGTCTGAATTGTTCTTTCTGATTGTCCGTCCGTCTGTGGATGGTAAGCCGTACTAAATCTTAACTTGGTATCCAGACTATGATGTAAGCTCTTCCAGAAATGTGATATAAAATGGGTATCTTTGTCTGACACAATACTGACAGAGACTCCATGCTGCCTGACTATCTGTTGTATATACAACTCTGCCAACTTTTCTGTAGATTGCCCTACTCTGAAAGGAAGAAAGTGTGCCACCTTCGTAAGCCGATCTACTATCACCCAAATAGCATCTTTACCACTTGGTGATCTCGGTAAACCGGTCACAAAGTCCATTGTAATATGTTTCCATTTCTATTCCGAAATGGGAAGCGGTTGCAATAACCCAGCTGGCCTCTGCTGCTCTGCCTTCACTTGCTGACATATCAAGCAACGAAAAACGAATCTAGCTATCTCCTTCTTCATTCTGTTCCACCAGAAGTGTTGTTTGATATCTTGGTACATCTTGGTCCCTTCAGGGTGTACAGAATACTGGGAACTGTGAGCTTCTGCCATAACCTCATGTCTGATATCTCTACTAGGCACACATAAACGTGACCCAAACCTAAATGTACCATCTTTATGAATTCTCATCTCCTTCTTGAGTCCTGACTCACATTCTACCCTAAGCTTCTGAATCCTTGGATCATGTGCCTGAGCTGCCTTGATCCTGTCTACCAAGTCGGATTAAACTTGTAGACTTGTTAGAACTCCTACATCACTAGAAAGTATAACTTCGATGCCCATCTTTTGAAGGTCTTCTAAGATATGCCTCTGTGTTATCAACATAAATGCACCGCCTCTCCTGCTGAGAGCGTCTACTACCACATTAGCCTTGCCTAGATGATACTGAAGCTCCACGTCATAATCTTTGATCAGCTCTAACCATCTTCTCTGCCTCATATTCATCTCCTTCTAAGTAAAGATGTACTTCAGACTTTTGTGGTCTGTGTACATGTCCACTCGATCACCATATAAGTAATCCCTCCATAGCTTCAAAGCAAACACTACTGGTGCCAACTCCAAGTCATGAGTTAGGTAATTCTTCTCGTGGTCTCAAAGTTGCCTATATGTATATGCTATCACCTTCCCATGTTGCATAAGGACACATCCAAGTCCTTTACCTGACGCATCACAATATACAGTAAAACCTCTGGGCCCAACTGGCAATGTAAGAATAGGTGCTGATATCAACTTTTGCTTCAAGTTCTCAAATGATGCCTGACATTCTGCCGACCAGACGAATGGTACATCCTTCCGTGTCAAGCGGGTCATGGGTGCTGAAAGTCTTACAAAGTCTGATACGAACCTTCTATAATATCCTGTCAATCCCAAGAAACTCCACACATCAGCTACGGTCTTGGGTACTGGCCAACTATCTACTGCTTCTACCTTCTTGGGATCCACTGCTACTCCAGCTCCTGATACGATGTGCCCCAAAAATGAAATATGGTCCGACCAAAACTCACACTTGCTGAGCTTGGCATACAACTGGTTCTCTCTCAAAACCTGTAACACTTTTCGGAGGTGGTCCTCATGTTCCTCCTCACTAGCAGAGTAGACGAGAATGTCGTCAAGAAACACAACGATAAATTGATCTAAGTATGACATAAAGATGCGGTTCATCAAATCCATAAATATTGCTGGAGCATCGGTCAAACCAAACGGCATTACCAAGAATTCATATGCCTATACTTCGACATGAATGCTGTCTTGGGAATATCCTCCTTCCGAACCCTCACTTGATGATACCCTGAACGAAGATCTATCTTGGAGAAAATTCTAGCTCTGCTCAACTGATCAAATAAGTCGTCGATCCTGGGTAGTGGGTACTTGTTCTTTACTGTTGCCGCGTTAAGCTTCCTGTAATCGATGCACAATCTGGATGACCCATCCTTCTTCCCCATAAGTGCCACTGGTGCTGCCCATGGTGATATGCTAGCTTGGATGAACTTCTTCTCCTTCAGTTCCTCTATGTGCTGATATACCTTGGCCTGTTCTGAATCTGCCATTCTGTAAACTCGATCTGATATCGGTTTAGTTCCAGGTACCAATTCTATACTGAACTCAATATCCCTAACCGGTGGTAGACCTGGAAGTTCTTCGGGAAATATGTCCAGAAACTCTTCAACTACCTTCGGTACTTGAACTTCTTCCATTGCCGTCACTACTCCCTGCTCTTGTTGAGTTGCCACTGATCTAACTAAGGTGAACCGTTTCATGCCTGAAATATCAAAAGATACACTCCCTCTACGACAATCTATTATCGCATGACTGTCTTTCAGCCAGTCCATGCCTAAGATAACGTCAAAATTTCCAACAGGAAATTCTATCAACCAGGCGGGTAAGGAATGCCCGCAAACTACAACGCTACACGCTAGAATAACTCTACTGACCCCTACGAGCCCATTACCAGTGAGTATATTTAACCCCCCTAATGTTACCTGCCACAACATCTCCTGATGCTAATGCCTCCTCCAAGGACAGAGTGAATGCCTGCCCTCGACCTCCTTATTGGTTTCCATGTTGCGGCCTAGCCTGGTGCTGCTGCTGGCCCCTGCCTTGATGATGCTGGGTGGTCTATGCTGGTGCTGTTGCATCGGCGGTCCCTGCTGCCGAAACATCTGAGCCTGTGTCATGAACGGGCGCTGTGCCAACGGTCTCACTGCTACCGCTGGTCCTCGATATTATCCTGCCCCTGGTGCTGGCAGAGCAGGAAATTGTTGCACTGGTCCTCCTGACCTCGAATTCATGGGACAGGTGGTAACCCGATGATCTAGATTTCCATATATCAAACACTGTCCGTTCAATATCCGACACACATCTCTAGTGTGCCCTACCTTCCCACAATAAGTGCAGCCCGCTGGGGGTTGCTGGTTTTTCCTCTGTTGCTGTTGCTGCTGCCTTGGTGGTGCTGGCCCTCGCATCGCCATATTGTGAATGCGGACGCCAAAGGACGGTGCTGTTGTTCGGGGCGCTACTCCCCCTCCTCCTTCAATCTGACTGTGGGATCTCTTTTGACCTCCAGTCCTTGCCGTGATCCTCTGAATGGTGATCTCATGCCTTCGGGTTGCCGTAAATACCTCATCGAAAGTCTGATAATTGTGCCCCTCTATCAATTGCAAGAGCTCAAGATGAAACCTTTGCTGGAACCTCATAGCCCTCTGGCTCTCTGTTGCTACCATCTCTGGGGCAAACCTACTCAATCTGCAGAACTCTGCTGCATAAGCATCTACCGTCTTGCCGGCCTGCTTGAGGTTGATAAACTTCTGTTGCAGCTCAAACTACGCCACAACTCCATAGTACTTCGTCTTGAATCTTGCAGTAAAATTGTCCCAAGCAACAGGACGTCTGATGCCCACTTCCTCTGATTCCCACCAATCACGTACGAGATCCTAAAGTAACAACTTCACCTGATCCACACGTTCTTCTGCCGGCACCTTAGCGGCTGTCAAAATAGCCTCAATATCCTTAAGCCACGTATCTGCTGAGATGGCATCTTCCGTGCCCTCGAAACGGCGGAGGTTGAGAACAACGAATCATGAGATCAAGGGGGAACATGTGTGATTGAGACATCCTATAAATTAAAACACCCCACAAGTCTGAAATCAGACCTGTATGGGCCACCACTAAAACCTTGTCACGCCTCAGAACCAGAATACTGGAGAGCGAAGGAATGACTCAGCCAACTACGTATTACGGGTAGATGAATACCGTATAATACGATCAATGCTGTCTAAAAGACGAGGGGGTGCATACTACATGAAAGTCTCACTATGGTCACTTCATATCTATTGTCTCAATCATTCAAACAAGAAACAGAAATAGTGAACATGTAAGATAAAGCAGTAAGGCGTCCCAAACGCTCAGTCAAAATATTCTCAATATCTGGCTTTACAAAACATAGTCAGATGATGTAGCAAAGTATACACAATTGTCATCAGCTGCAGTCTGACTTAATTATAATTATGTAAAAGTAAGTACAAGACAATCCGACTAACATGTCGATGCCAAATGACAAGGTATTAAGTAAATAACAAAACGAGTAGGGAAGTAAGGAACCCACTCGAGTCCTCCTGCGATCATTCCTCTAGTATTGACCATCTTAGAGGTGGAAGTAAGCTGAGTCCTCGGAAACCGGCTCTAGATCTAGCCATACAAAACCAGAGAGGTTAGACCTCTAATAGCAGGTACCGCAAGGAAGCACGATATGAGGAATTAAACCAGTAAATAAGAGAATATAATAATAGATCCCTGCTAGCTACTGGGATTCACATAACATCACGACACTTCGAACCAATCTTCCAACCAAACAATGACAGAAGTTGGCCCGTCATGTCTTGACACTCTGATTATCTCAGTTAGTCAACAGAGTAGGTACAGTACACAATAAAATCAATTTAAACGGCCATACAACTACTACGGCTTGCTATTGTGGGTTCCAAGTTATCTTGGAATTATGCGATAAAGGATTCCTCAGTTCTTACTATGTGCAAGCAAGGCTAGTCTACCCAGTCAATCAATTGCGCCAATCATGAATTAGACGAGTCCCAGCGGGACGCCCGTCATCAATATATAATAAATAATATAAGCAGATACCGCTCCCTGCCCGTGTTGACAGATTTGCGGTATCTGTGGGAACCAGCCGGCCTGTCGGGCACTAATAGTCCCAAAGAGGGCTGCCATGTAAGAACTCGGAAATCCATTCTCTCTATGCAATCATTATTTTATTTAACTTAGTAGCCTCTATGTTAAGTAAAATCCCATACCGTGGATCATGGTTATTCAGAATGAGTACTTCCGTATAAAGTACGATATGTCCAACTCTACAACGATACCTGTGTGGTTGGATTGTAGGTCTTACATAGCGTAATGCAACAATTAAAACTAACCACGGAATAAATCATGCCTTGACCATAAAGTACACATGTTGCTTTTGTAGAAAAATAAATAAATTGAAGCCTGCATATGCCTGTATGCCAATATTCGGGATCGGCCAATCGATTACAATAGTTCATAATTAATATGAACGTGTCTCATTCATTCAATTCAATAAGACGACTAGCCAGTCTCTTAGTTCCAACTAGAACGCATGATTAATTATTAGTCAAGGTTATAATCAATATCAATCAATGTTAATTCGGGACAAGAATCAGTCAAAAGGCCTCATAGGCTAGAGTTCATGCGGCCGGGAAATTATAGAAGTTCATGCGGCTGAGAATGCATATGTGGTCAGGATCTGATGCGGCCAGGAAGTGCCATACGGCCATAGAAAATAGCAGTCAACAACATGCGACCACGGAAAATAGCATGTGCCAGGACAGCATACGCCAACAAATAGCATGCGCCAGGAAACAGCATGCGCCATCAAACAGCATGCGCCAGGAAACAGCATGCGCAAGGACAGCATGTACCAAGAAATAGCATGCGCCAAGAAATAGTATGTGCCAGGAAATAGCATGCGCCAGAAAACAGCATACGCTAGGACAGCATGCGCCTGCAAACAGCATATGCCAGGACAGCATGCACCAAGAAACAATATGTGCCAGGAAACAACATGCGCCAGGACAGCATGCGCTAGCAAACAGCATGTGCCAGGACAGCATGCGCCAAGAAACAGCATGTGCCAAGAAACAGTATGTGCCAATAAACAATATGTGCCAGGACAGCATGCGCCAGCAAACAGCATGCGCCAGCAAACAGTATGGCAACAGCTTTCTGCCAGCAAACAGCATGCGCCAGAAAATAGCATGCACCATGATAACATGCGCTAGCAAACAGCATGCACCATGACAACATGCGCTAGCAAACAGCATGCGCCAGCAAACAGCATGGCAACAGCTTTCTGCCATTAAACAGCATGCGACAGCAAACAGCATGCGCCAGAAAATAGCATGCGCCAGCAAACAGTATGGCAACAGTATTTTGCCAGCAAACAGCATGCGCCAGCAAACAGCAAGCGCCATGACAGCATGCGCCAGCAACAGCATGCGCTAGCAAACAGCATGACAACAGTGTTTTGCCAGCAAACAATATGCACTGCTCATCTTCTCCAATCAGCCTCTAATGGCCATGAAAACCCATGAACCAAAAAGACCATAAATCACTCAAATAAGTCAAAATCAGGACTTCCAATAGTCTAAATTGGGTAGAATCAAATTTCCTACAACATAAAATCATCAAAACTTGAAAAATAACAAAGTTACTAAATCAAAACCTAAAAATTCTAAAACTGTATTATACTTAGATCTACATGAAATGAGCCATGGGAATTGAAAATGCTAAGTACTAAAGTGTCTAAGAATCTTGAGAGAAAGACAATGGAACAACAAAAAATGGAAATCCATCAAGAGGCAAGTTGGCACTTGCCTAGCCCTCCTAGGTTGGTGGGGGGAGTTATGAGGAAGAAGAAGAGTAATGAGAAGATGTAATGAAGAGAGAGAAAGGGGATGAGGCTTTAAATGAAGGAGTGGTGGTAGGTGGGGAGTTGGGTTCATGTTGAACCATCCAAGACCGAAAAATAAACCAACTCGGGCCGAATCCAAAAGCAAAGCAGAAAGTAAAATGCTGAAAGTAAAATTACAGGAAAATTAATTAACGTAAAATTAAAGGAATTTTAAATACAGAACAATACATGATATATATATATATATATATTAAATAAATATATTAAAACAGTACATGAATTAAAATACGTATTCTGGGAATGGGAAGTGACACAGGCATACGCCACGCGTCCTTTGACTCAGTTCTATTCAAAGAATGGGTGCTAACCACCCAAGTTCTCAGCAACAACCAAATCTCAGCAACTGTCATGTGTCAGCTCCTCCGCAGCCCGATGAACCAGTTCGAGCAGATTCTACTACAACTCGGGGCGCATCATCCATATACCCCCATCAGAATCAGCCACGTGGCATTTCCACGTCCAGGCGCATCCGACATATGTGCACGTGAGCAGCCAACCTGCTATCTATAAATAGAAAGAACACTCCTTCATGAGACACAGACAGAGGGAGAGAGATATACAGACAGACTGTTATATCCACATATAGAGCCCAGAAGAGACACTCAACGTCTACTTCTCCTCGCAACGCTCCGGCATCCAGAGCAACCCAGACCTTCAGAGAGTTCAAGATCGTCGTCAGATCGTCAACGGAGTCAACATATTACCACTCGCTCCATCGACACAGTGTCCAGATAAAAACAAAAGTGTACTCTTAGGACTACATCTAAGTCCTATATTGTACTATGTTCTGTTTGTAATTAAAAACATCAATCCCAAAGAGTTTTAATGGCAAACAAGTACTTGTAAGTTTCTTTCATATAGTGAATTTCTATTAACTTCCACTCTTCTCTTTTCTGAGCACGCTTGCTAAGTTCGTTCGAAAAAGATAAGTACGATTTTTTGAGGAAGAAGTTCGTACACGACAGGAAACATGGTTCAGACAAAAATATTAAGGGGCTGTTTGGTACGCAAAGTAAAAAAATTCGAAAATCGATATTTTGCATACGCACATCATGTGTACGTATGTTTTTGTATTCCTTCGCCTGGGTTCTTTAAAGAAATGGAAACTAAAAGTAAAAAATCTTAAAGTTTGATATTCGGATGGTTGTTGAAGTGAGTTGGAAACTGTAACTTTTTATAATTATTATGATTTGAAAATTGTTAAAGTAGAAAGGATTAATCCTCCAACCAAACACGTGAAGTTGGAACGAGGATTTCACATTTCACAAAAATCACTTCAGTAAAAATACTCCGAAGTCAAGGTGAGAATTTAGGGCCTGTTTGGTAAACAGGATTTAGAGGTGGATTTCTTGATTCACTGGAAAGTGGAGGGGGGAAGAACAAATCTGTTGTTTGGTTGAGGGGGAGTAGGGGGACAGGAATTTGGATTGCAGAGGAGTGCAATTTCTGCCCCCCTCCAAATTCATGAATTCCACATCCTCTCAAAAAGAGAGGATGTGGGTTAGAACTGGCGGCCATCGGCCAGCGGCCAGTGCACTTCCCGAACTCCATGGCTGCCCCACCACCGGAGGTCCACTGTCGCACCACCACCCGAGCACCATGGTCACACCACCACCACCGGAGCTCGGCGACCGCACCACCACCGGAACTCCACGGTCGCACCCCCACCCAAGCTCCATAGCCGCACCACCACGTGCGGTAGGAGAGAGAGAGAGAGAGAGAGTGACTTGGATTACCATGGCCGAACGACCACGGAGCCACCCGACCCACGGCTTCACGACGACCGGGGAAGAAGAAAAGAAAAAAAAGGAATGATCTGGTCATTGTCTCTCTCTCTCTCTCTCTCAAACTACTGCTGTAAACATCTATACATAGTTTATTACATATATTTAATATTAGTTAATGGGTATTGATTAGTTAAAGTATTAATTTAATATTAGATTTTTTTTATATAGTTAGAATAATTAACTAATTGACCAAATGTTTTTATTAATATTAATTAATAAAAATAATTTTATTATTATTACATATTTTTTACTTCCCACTTCTCACTTTTCTACTCTAACCAAATACGTTTGTCCCCTACTAGAGGAACAAGAAAGTGCATGGATTCCTATACTTATTTTCTCATTGAAAAGTCCAAATCCAAATCCAAATCCACTTCCTATTTACCAAACAGCCCCTTAGTGACACACAAATTTTACTATTTATATCACTTATTGTAAATTTTATCTGCAACCAAATAGTTGAAATTAGACACTTCAGTCTCCCAAATTTGTAAATCAAACACTCCATACGTCAGTAAGGGGCTGTTAGGTTGGGAGGGAGTGAGTGGAAAGTGGGGGTTTTGGATGAGAGATGCAGCAACTCCCTCGTCACTTTCACAGATCAGGTGTTTGGTTGCAAGTAAAAATTGAGAGGGAAGTAGGGAATCTCTGGCCCCTAACAGTGTTTTGTCCCCTCACCGAGTTACTTTCCACCTACACCCAAAAATGGAAGTAACTCTGGTGGAGGTGGTGGAGATGCGGTCACCCCCTTCCTCCCGCGGTCGACAGTTGAGGTAAAAAAATTTCTTGTGTTCGAGGGGGTCTGGGGTGGCGGCGGCTGTGGTGGTGGTGATGAAGAGGGCGGTGGCGGTCGGGACCGGTGGCGGTGTGGTGGTGGTGGAGAGGGCGGTGGAGGGGATCTGGAGAGGGCGGTGTGGTAGTGGTGGTGGTGGAGAGGGCGGTGGCGGTCGGGACCGGTGGCGGTGTGGTAGTGGTGGTGGAGATCTAGGGCGGTGGAGAGGGCGGTGGCGGTCGGGACCGGTGGCGGTGTGGTGGTGGTGGTGGTGGAGAGGGCGGTGGAGGGGATCTGGAGAGGGCGGTGTGGTGGTGGTGGTGGAGAGGGTGGTGGAGAGGGCGGTGTGGTGGTGGTGGTGGTGGTGGAGAGGGCGGGGTGGTGGTGGTGGAGAGGGCGGTGGAGGGGTCCGGTGGCTGGCCAAGCCGGAGGGGCCAGAGAGAGAGAGAGAGAGATATGAAGAAGAATCCAGAGACAGAGGAGAGAGAGAGAGAGAGAGAGGGGGGGGGGGGGGGGAGTTAATATTAATAGATAATTAATATATAATGGTAATTAATAGCTAATTATGGCATATAATTAGTTGCTAATTATGGTAGCTAATTAATTTATTTAGTTTAATTTATTTAATTTTTTGGTTTAATTATGATAACTAATTTAATTATTGGGGGTAACCATACATAGGTTTACCACATCTCCAAAAAAAAACTTTCACTTTCTACTTACATAACTATCCAAACACCAAACCAATTTTTTTTCCACTTTCACCAGACAAAAAGTACTTCATCCAAACATATTTTGGAAAGTGCCACTTGCTGCAAGTACACGAAAACTTAATTTGCTGCAAGTGCCACTTTCACACTTTCAAAAAATTACATCTATCCAAACAGCCCCTAACAATGAGCTCAAGAGAAATGGATAAACTCAAAAGGAAAGAATGATTTATTTTTTTTCCCTTGTATTTTTTTCCCATAAAATGACTTTGGACTTGAGAACAAACTTTCCCCTAATAACAAACTCAAAACTCAAAGGACCCCACCACAAAAACAAAGTGGTCAAAAAAAAAAGCAGCACATTTCAAAGTGCTTCCCTTTACATTTTTGCGACACCCATCACCATCACCAACACAGCAGAGAAAAAGTAGAGCCAACTCCCCAACAGAAAGAAAGAAACCCCTCGTCCCCCAAACTCAAAAAAATTAGGGTTTTGTTTGCTTGAAGGATTCAAGAGCCACTCAGTTGCCAATCCCACTCTTCTCCCCTAAAAACCGTCTCCTTCTCATTTACCACTCCGGCCACTCCCCCCTCCTCCTCCTGACCCCAATGTGAGTATTTTCTCCTCTTCCTCTGGAACCTCTGTGTTTGTGCTCAGTAATGTTGGGAAGAACCCTAATTTTCTTGTAAAGATTTAGTCCTTTTCTTTGATGGAAACTCAAAGGAACAAACTTTGAAAGAAAAGACCCCCATTTTACTTATAAATATTTGATATTTTATTATTTTCTTCCTTAATGGTTACTTAAAAGAAGCGAACTTTGAAGTGTTTCTACTCGTAGTGTATAAGAAGAAGAAGGAAAAAAAGAACCATTGTTTACTTAAAAGATTTGATTTTTTGGCTCAGTACTGTGTAAATGCCAAAGAGTAACAAATGCCCATTATTGCTGTTCTTGCTACAGTCTCAATGGAAGCTCAAAGGAGGAAGCTTTGAAGTGGTGTACTTCTAGTAAAAGATGAGTTTTTTCATGTTCCTGGTCTTTCTTCTTGTTCCTCTTGTTGCGGAATCAATGACCCCTCCTGGGCTCAATGACGACGTCCTCGGGCTCATCGTCTTCAAAGCCGACCTCCTCGACCCTCACTCCAAGCTCTCCTCTTGGAACGAGGATGACGAGGACCCCTGCAGCTGGGCCGGTGTCGAATGTGACCCCAAGTCCAACCGCGTCGCCGAACTGTCCTTGTCTTCCTTCTCCCTCTCGGGGAAGATCGGTCGGGGCCTCCTCCAGCTTCGGTTCCTCAGCTCTCTGTCCCTCTCCAACAACAACTTCTCGGGCACCCTCCTTACGGATCTCGTGCGGCTCGAGAGCCTCCGGAACCTGGATCTCAGCGGGAATTCCCTCTCCGGGCCGATCCCCAAGGAGTTCTTCTCGCAATGCAGGTCGATACGGTCAATCTCGCTGGCCAGTAACACGTTCACCGGGGAAATCCCGTCGAGTGTTGGGTCCTGCTCGACGCTTGCGGCCTTGAATCTCTCATCGAACAGGCTCTCAGGGTCTCTGCCAGCTGAGATTTGGTCCTTGAATGCTCTCAGGTCTCTCGACCTTTCCGGAAATGCTTTGGTCGGGGAGGTTCCGGTGGGGATGAGTAAGATGTATAATCTCAGGACTATCAGTTTGAGATGGAATCAGTTGTCAGGGCCTCTGCCAGAAGATATCGGAGATAGTCTGCTGCTGGAATCAATCGACTTCAGTGTGAATTCGCTGACTGGGAGCCTGCTGGACTCGATGCAGAATCTTTCGCTGTGTTCTTTTCTGAGTTTGAGCTGGAATTCTTTCTCTGGGGAAGTTCCGAGTTGGATCGGAGGGTTGAAGAGTTTACAGACATTGGATTTGTCCGGCAATGAGTTTTCTGGACAGCTTCCTGATTCACTAGGGAATCTGCAATATTTGAAGGAGCTGAAAGTTTCGAGAAATAGTCTGAACGGGAGCTTGCCGGACTCGGTTGCTACTATTAAGAGCCTTGTCGATGTTGATTTCAGCAGGAATAAACTCACTGGCAATATTCCGTCGTGGATTTTTGAACCAGGTTTTGTTAGTGTTACACTTTCGGAGAATAAACTCAGCGGACCAGTCCAAATTCCTACAACCACTGCCCCAACTCTTCAGATATTGGATCTATCAGGCAATGCCTTGTCTGGTAACATTCCGATGGAAATTTCTGGGATTAACAGCTTGCAGAGTTTGAACCTGTCTTCGAATTCGTTCTCGGGTGCCTTTCCGGTGAGTATTGGTGATTTGAAGTCCTTACAACTTCTTGATCTCAGTGGAAACAGGTTGAACGGAAGCATCCCTCTTGAGATCGGGGAAGCAGTCTCGCTTAGGGAGCTCAATTTGGAGAGGAACTCTATGACCGGAGGAATTCCGGCGCAGATTGGCAATTGCTCTTTGCTTACGTCTCTGTATGTGTTTTGATCCTTATTTCCTTTGGTTAACTTCTTTATATTTCATTATTTTGGTAGAAAATGACATCCCTTAAAAATTTATTAGTTTCCTTCCATTTACATAGGTTTTCTTGTTTTCTAGTGATATTGAGAGCAATTGTTGTCTTAATAGTCTTTAGTCGCTATCTAGTGGTAACATAGTAGACTGTGGCATGAACACGACAAAATGGTGTCCGTTTCTGTTTCATGGCTGTACCTGTCTTCGTGCAACATAAGTAACTATCTTTGTATCATTTTAAAATGCCTGTACGGTAATTCCATACAGGTGTCGTGTCTGAACAGGTACCCATGCCCATATTCGTGCAACATAGATAGTAGATAAGAGTTCCCCATTATTCTTGTGTTGTGCAACTTGTATATCAAACTAGAAACCCAGTTTTGTTCTTGTTTTCTAGTAGTAAACACTTTTGAGTCTCCCCCGATTTCTGTTTTATTTTTTGCTCTAACTTACCGAAATTTTTGACTAATGATTTTATTTGCTTGTATTGTTGATTCTTAGGGATCTATCAGAGAACAGCTTCACAGGCCAAATTCCCTCAACCATAGCTGACCTCACAAATCTCCGAATTGTAGACTTATCGGTCAATCACCTCACCGGAAGCCTACCGAAACCACTCTCCAACCTTCCCCACCTCCTCTCCTTCAACATATCCCATAACCACCTTTCTGGAGCCCTTCCTTCTGGCAACTTCTTCAACACCATCTCTCCTTCCTCCATCTCGGATAACCCTGGTCTCTGTGGTGCTGCTGTGAACCTTTCTTGCCCTTCAGTCCTCCCTAAGCCCATCGTCATGGACCCGATCTCGTCCTCTCCGATTTCTTCCTCCAGTTCTGTCCTCCCCTCCGCTAGCCACAAAAAGATCATCTTGAGCATCTCTGCCCTTGTAGCCATAGCAGCTGCCATAATCATCACTGTCGGAGTGATCACTATTACCATCCTGAACTTACGAGTCCGTGCCTCAGCTGCTGCTGCTGCCACCTCCCGCTCTCCTGCAGCCCTTGAATTCTCTGGTAGTTACCTCAGCCAGTCCCCCACTACAGATGCCAACTCTGGTAAGCTCGTCATGTTCTCGGGTGATGGCTCAGAGTACTTCAATGCCGGCACCCATGCTCTCCTCAACAAAGATTGCGAACTGGGCCGTGGGGGATTCGGAGCGGTCTACAAGACATCTCTCCGCGACGGCCGCCCAATGGCAATTAAGAAGCTAACCATTTCAAGCCTAGTGAAGTCTCTAGAAGATTTTGAAAGGGAGGTCAAGAAGCTGGGCAAGATCAGCCACCCCAACCTCGTCTCGCTCCAGGGCTACTACTGGACGCCGTCATTGCAGCTCCTAATCTATGAATTCGTCTCTGGTGGGAGCTTACACAAGCACCTTCACGATTCGAGCTCTCCCCTCACGTGGCAAGAGCGGTTCGATATACTAGTCGGAACCGCAAGAAGTTTAGCCCACCTCCACCAGCTTGACATAATCCACTACAACATGAAATCGAGCAATGTGCTCATCGATGGCTTCGGAGAGGCCAAGGTGACGGACTACGGCCTCGCAAGGCTCCTGCCGATGCTGGACCGGTATGTGCTGAGCAGCAAGATGCAGAGCGCTCTCGGATACATGGCGCCCGAGTTCGGGTGCGGATCGGGTAGGGTGACTGAGAAGTGCGACGTGTACGGTTTCGGGGTCCTGGTGCTCGAAGTCATAACCGGGAGGAGGCCCGTGGAGTACATGGATGATGATGTGGTCGTGTTGTGCGACGTGGTGAGGGGAGCGTTGGAGGAAGGTAGAGTGGAGGAGGTGGTGGACGGGAGGCTCTGCGGGAGGTTTCCGGTAGAAGAGGCAATTCCGGTGGTGAAGCTGGGGTTGATATGTACGTCGCAGGTGCCTTCGAACCGTCCTGACATGGGGGAGGTGGTGAACATATTGGACCTGATCAGATGCCCGAGGGACAGCACTGAAGATGAGTTGGTCTAGATTTCTTTCCGAGTTTTCGCAACTTTTGAGCCCTCAAGACGAAAGAGGGAAGTTATATGGTTTTTCCGGGCGAAGAGGAATCCTGTGTTTAGGACAAGAACATGGTATCTGTAGAACTTGTAAGATGAAGATGGTGTTGAAATGTTTCAAAACATTTTTTGTGTGCTTGCTATTGCTGGATTCCCTTTCACCAGGATCTGATGTATATCTGGAACAACTGAACTATGTTAATTGTATTTGTATCTTCTTTCTGCATGTCAGCACATCTTGACTATGAAATACTACTCTGTGGCTGATTATTGACTAAGTTGAGAGCTACATTTTTGTCTGATAGCATTTGATTTGAACTTGAGTTATCAGCATCATCAGCAGTGTCTCTCTTGGTTTAGCCTTGTTTCCATTTCTGTGCTCTTGTAGAACTCCCACAATGTGCATGGGCATATTAGTATGTGCTCCTGAATGCAGCAAGTACTTCTATAATTTGCAGTGATTTTTCCTCGTGCAGCAGACAAACTTGCAAATTAATAAGTACTTTGTTGGACTGTGAGAGGAAACTTGATGAGAAGATGCATAGATTATGTAACAAAAATCACCCAAATCTCAGAGTTAGTCATAGGTATTCTAATATCATGTTATTTCCAATTTTAGCCCAAATGGGTACATATCCACTCTTTTTAAGAGGCTTGTTAGAAATTATTCAGTGGATGGGCATGTTGGAGTGGGTGAGATTTTCAACCTATGTGGAGAAGACCCTAGTGCGACGAGCGCCGTCTGTATGTCAGAGAAGCTCGGGGAGGTGACGAGGCCATTCGGAAACGAAGAAGAAGCTCAGGAGCTACCAGATTACTTTCTGGAACATGGGAGGTAGAGGTCTGGCCGAACTCTGCCCCCTTAGTTACAGAACTGTTCTGTCACGAAAACACAGAGTTCTGGCCGAACTCAGTGTCGACGGGCTGAGGTTCAGGATATTTTTTATCCCGTTGGATCGTATCCTACGGTCCAGGTTTTGTTGCGGATTAGGGGGTTTATACATGGTTTTTCCTAATCCTAATCACATCACAACATTAAGAAAAATAGAGAGAAAAGTGGCAAGAGTGCCACTGCAACTTTGGGAGAGAAGGAGGAGGATTGAAAGCCGTTTTCGAAGGAGGATCGTGTTCGGATAATCTCTACTCGTCGTCTTTGTTCTTCGTAGTCTTGTAATCTATTATTCTTGCTTCTAAGTGTTGTGGGGATCCGTGTTGGATCGGAAGAAGTTTGTAGAGGGTGTACTCCTTTATTCCATTAGTGAAGGTTTCTAAAGGGTTGGACTCTGATCGTTCCGTGGTTTTTTTTTCGCAAGAATTTTCCACGTCAAAAATTATTTATGTCTGCGTGGATTGTGTTTGGTGTTTGGTTCGTGCGTTGTATTGTTCGATTCTCTCGCAGGTACTCTCTAGTTTGGGAAAAAAAATTTGCGCTTCTTTCCCAATAAAGTGGTATCAGAGTCAGATTCTGGAGTTCAGAAGGGTGTCAGGAGTTGACAGGAAAACTAGAGAGGAGAGATGGACGCGAAGCCGGTGCGCATGGTGAACCTGAATGGCACCAACTATCATTATTGGCGGAGCAAGATAAAAGATTTGTTGTTTGTCAAGAAGCTGCATCTGCCCGTATTTTGCTTCCGAGCGATCAGATGATAAATTCGATGAGGACTGGAATTTCGAGCACATACAGGTGTGTGGATATATCAGACAATTCGTTGACGAGAACGTGTACAACCACGTTGCCAACATTGAGCATGCGAAAACATTATGGAATAAGCTGAAATCTTTGTACGCGAAGTAGATCGGGGTAAACAAGTTGTTCCTGATCCGGACGATGATGGGTCTGCGGTACAAAGATGGGACGTCTATTACGGATTACTTGAGTGATTTCCAGGACGTGGTTGACCAGCTATCTTCGATGGAAGTCAAGTTCGACGACGAGGTTCAGGGACTATAGCTGTTGTGTACATTGCCAGACTCGTGGGAGACCGTACGAGTATCTATGATCGCTTCTGCTCTAGAAGGTGTGGTCAGTCTGGAGTTTGCCAAGAGCGGGGTGCTGAATGAAGAGATGCGGAGACGTTCTCAGGGCACTTCATCCACATCCCACCACTCAGAGACACTAGTTTCAAAGAGCCGCGGAAGGGGCAAAAGCAGGGATCCAGGTGGTGGCAGAGACAAGAGCAGGAGGAAGTCCAAGGGTCGGTACGATTACTTGGAGTGTTACCACTGTGGCAAGAAGGGCCACATCAAGCGAAACTGTTTCGCTTGGAAGAGAGAGAAGAAGGGCGACAAGGGGAAGCAAGATGAGAACATTACATCGGCGACTTCGATACAGAGGCAATGTGATAATCGTAGATGATGAGGTTATTACAAACCTCGCCTGCGATGACAATTCTTGGCTGGTGGACTCAGGGGCTTCAGCGCACGAATCTCACAACAGGACACTATTTGCCACTTACACGACAGGCGACTGTGGAATGTTGAAGATGGACAATGGAGATGTGTCGAAGGCGGTTGCCATTGGAGATGTGCATTTGAGGACGAAGTCGGGTGCAGTTCTTGTTCTCAAAGATGTTCGTCATGTTCCTGATGTCCATTTCAACATAGTGTCGGTTGGAAGGTTGGATGACGAGGGATTCTTCAATCTCTTCAGGAATAGTTAGTGGAAGCTTTCCAGAGGTTCGATGGTGATTGCCAAAGGAAGCAAGAAGTCCGGTCTCTACTATATGGAGGGGAGCGCACAGGGGACATAGGAGGTGAACGCAGTTTCTGATGCTTCTACCGATTGTGGCACAGACGGCTTGACCATATCAGCGAGAAGAGGATGAGCTACTTGGTGAACACGAAAGTGATTCCAGAGCTCAAGTCTACAAAGTTGGAGAAGTGTACGCACTGCTTAGCTGGGAAGCAAAATAGGGTGTCTTTCCAAAGTCACCCAAGTTCAAAGAAGCCGGCGTTGCTCGAGTTGATTCACTCGGATGTTTGCGGTCCTATGAAGGTAAAATCTATTGGTGGTGCTTCTTACTTTGTAACTTTTATTGATGACTGTTCCAGGAAGGTTTGGGTCTATGCATTAAAGACCAATGATCATGTGCTGCCCACTTTCAAAGAGTTTCAGGCCTCTGTTGAAAGAGAGACGGGCAAGAAGTTATTGTGTGTTCGGTCCGACAATGACGGCGAATACATTGGTCCCTTTGATGCTTATTGCAGAAAGCAAGGGATACGACACCAGAAGACTCCGCCCAAGACACCTCAGCTCAATGGTGTAGCGGAGCGCATGAACAGAACATTGATGGAGAGGGTGCGGTGTTTGCTGTCAGAAGCAAATTTGCCAGACAGTTATTGGAGTGAGGCTCTTCTCACAGCTGCTTATGTTATTAATTTATCTCCTAGTGCTCCTTTGCAGGGTGATGTGCCTGACAAAGTATGGTATGACAAAGAGCCGTCATACAATCACCTGCGAGTGTTTTGTTGTAAGGCCTTCGTGCATGTACCGAAGGACAAGAGGTCCAAACTTGAGCCAAATACGAGAAGGTGTGTCTTTGTCGGTTACGGTCGGGATGAGTTTGGCTATAGCCTCTACGACCCAGTAGTAAGAAATCTCTACAGAAGTAGGGACGTGGTATTCGTCGAGGATCAGATCATGATCAACACTCAGGATTCCGAGACGCCTTCTGAGGCTGAGGAGTTGCCTGAGTTAGAGTCATTTCGCTTCGGACAGTTTTCAGAGGACATCGCAGAGGATCCAGTTATGGGGGAGCCAGTACATGGAGTTGCTTCCAACCTTGATCATCAGCCTGCTGATGGTGGTCAGGGTGTCCCGCATGAGGATGAGTATGTCGGGAAGGCAGTTCCTGAAGGGGAGAAGGCTGTTGGTATACATCCAGCACCAGTGGCTCTATTAAGAAGGAGCGACAGAGTGCGTCGACCATCTACGAGATACTCACCGGGTGAGTATGTGCTACTGACTGATGGAGGAGAGCCCGAAAGTTTTGCACAGGCTATGGAAGACGAACATAGGCATGAGTGGATGCAGGCTAAGCAGGAGGAGATGGGTTCCTTACAAGCCAATTCTACTTACGAGATGGTGCGATTACCAAAGGACAAGAAGGCTTTGAAGAATCGATGGGTGTTTAGAGTGAAGCAGATGGATGATGCTGCTCGCGTTCGATACAAAGCGAGGCTGGTAGTTAAAGGCTACGGTCATCGAAAAGGCGTAGATTATGATGAGATCTTTTCGCCAGTCGTCAAGCAGTCGTCTATTCGGGTGGTGCTAGCATTGGCAGCCAGTTTCGCCTTGGAGGTCGAGCAGATGGAAGTGAAGACGACATTCCTCCATGGTGATCTTGAGGAGGAGTTATACATAGAGCAGCCAGAGAGATTCTGTGAGAAGGACAAGTCACATTTGGTCTGCCGGTTGAGAAAAACTTGTATGGTCTGAAACAGGCTCTGAGGCAGTGGTACAGGAAGTTCGAGTCGTTTATGGGGGAACATGGTTATGCACGGACAACGTCGGACCATTGTGTTTTTGTGAGGTACTTTGCCGAGGATGATTTCATAATTTTATTGCTCTATGTTGATGACATGCTATTAGTAGATCGGAATGCCACTAGGATAGCGGAGTTGAAGCGCCAACTGGGCGCGGCCTTCTCTATGAAGGATTTGGGCACAGCAAAGACTATTATTGGGATGAAGATCAGCCCCGAGAGAGAGAGAGAGAGTCCAAGCTGCTACACTTGTCCAAAAGATGTACATTCACCGGGTAGTTTAGCATTTCGGGATGGACGGGTCGAATAAAGTGAGTTGTTCCCTTGCGGCCCACTTTAAGCTCACTGAGGAGCAGTGTCCATCTACCGAGGATGAAAAAGAAGATATGGAGC
Source organism: Iris pallida (assembly GCA_029216955.1). Taxonomy (NCBI): domain Eukaryota; kingdom Viridiplantae; phylum Streptophyta; class Magnoliopsida; order Asparagales; family Iridaceae; genus Iris; species Iris pallida. The sequence goes on from JANAVB010031617.1 coordinate 53,436,759, forward strand.
GGGTTCCATATGCCTCAGCTGTAGAAAGCCTTATGTATGCTATGGTGTATACGAGGCCAGATATCGTTCATGTAGTTGGCACAGTTAGCAGGTACCTTTCAAATCCTGGAAGGGTACATTGGAGTGTGGTTAAGTGGATTCTACGATATCTTCATGGTACTGTCGATTGGAGACTTTCTTTTGGTGGTGACGAGCCGAAGCTGGTTGGATATACCGATGCTGATATGGCTGGAGATATAGACACGAGACGATTGACTTCGGGTTATGTGATGATGTTTGCTGGAGGAGCGGTATCGTAGCAGTCGTGGTTGCAGAAGTGTGTTGCCTTGTCGACGACAAAGGCAGAGTACATTGCGGCGACGGAGGCTTGCAAGGAGTTGCTGTGGATGAAAAAGCTGATGCAGGAAATGGGGCTGAAGCAAGAGCAATATACTTTGCTTTGCGATAGTTAGAGTGCTATTCACCTTGTGAAGAATACCTTTCATAGCTGGTCCAAGCACATCGAGACTCGGTATCATTGGATACAGGATGTGCTTGAGAAGAAGGACGCAGAGCTTGAGAAGGGTTCATAAAGATGATAATGGAGCAGATATGTTTACCAAGATTCTACCTAGGAAAAAGTTTGAGTTCTGCAGGCAGATCGTCGGAATGACGACCTCCTCCACATAGTTGTGAAGGGGGAGAAATATTGGAGTGGGTGTGGTTCCCAACCTATGTGGAGAAGACACCGGAGTGCGACGAGCGTCGTCTGTCTGTCATAGAAGCTCGGAGAGGTGATGAGGCCATTCAAAGACGAAGAAGAAGCTCGGGAGCTACCAGAGTACTTTCTGGAATAGGGGAGGTAGAGTTCGGGCCGAGCTATGCCCCAGGCAGAGTTCTGGCCGAACTCTGCCCCCTTGGTTCCAGAACTGTTCTGTCACGAAAACACAGAGTTCTGTCGGAACTCTGTGTCGACGGGCTAAGGCTGATTTCAGGGTATTTTTTATACCGTTGGATCGTATCCTAAGGTCCAGGTTTTGCTGCGGATTAGAGGATTTATATATGGTTTTTTCTAACATTAATCACAACACAATATTAAAAAATAGAGAAAAAAGAGGCAAGAGTGCCATTGCAACTTTGGGAGAGAATGAGAAGAATTGAAGGCCGTTTTTGAAGGAGGATCGTGTTCGGATAATCTCTACTCGTCGTCTTTGTTCTTCGTAGCCTTGTAATCAATTATTCTTGCTTCCAAGTGTTGTGGGGATCCGTGTTGGATCGGGAGAAGTTTGTAGAGGGTCTTGTAAGTCCCTGATTTTAGTTTATATTTAAATTAGGGTTTTTTTTAAACTACAAATGATTATTTTAGCCTTAAAATAATTTATTATAATTATTAGGAATTTTCTAGAATTTTTAAATAATTTTTAAATTGTTTTTAAAACTAGAAATATCATTTTACAATTATTTAAATTGTTTTTAAAGCAGTTTATAATTTATTAGATTGTTTTTAAATCAGTTTATAATTTTTGAATTGTCTGTGCTAATTAGAATTTGCACAGAGTACGACAGGATAGGGTTTGCAAATTAGGAAATTACATTTAGTAAGGCGATAGGGTTTTTTGTAAATTATGTTACTACGGGGGTTTTTCTGTAAAATAGCCATCGACGACCACCGCCTTTGGTTTGTCGTCTTCCCGACCGACTTCGCCGTAACCCTAACCCTTAACCCTAAATCCCTAAACGAAACCCTAATATAATCCCGGAATCCTAGCCTATAAAGTCCCCCGACCAAACCCTTAACTCCATTCCTCTCCCCGACCACCACAACCACCGCCCTAGCTCATCTTCTCCGACGAGCTTCGCCTGAACCCTAGATCTAGGATTCCCGCTGCCCTAGACCACTTCCCGACGAGCCACCACCCCCAGCTTGTTCGCCACGACGAGGCGAACCCAGCTCTATTTTTCCCCGACCACCCCGACGTCTCCTCCGCAGCGTAGCAGCCCGACAGCAACTCCTCACCGGACACGTACGTGTCATTCTTCCTATGGTTCGTGTCGTTCTGGCTTCAGATACGAGACACGGTGTCTATTCGACCGCTTGTGTCCCTAACTGTCTGGACACGAGTATTAAAAGGGTTAACGGGTTTAAATTGGTTTATTGGGTTTAAATCCATTTGCTAATGGGTTTAGGTTTGGATTACTGTTCATATTGGGCCGGGTTTGGCCATAAGCCATTTGGCGGGGATATATATATATATATATA
>JANAVB010031617.1:53511535-53578701 GCA_029216955.1 Iris pallida
ACGATAACCCAATAGAGATCTATTCTCTTCTTTGATCTTCTTTGACGGGTTCATTATTGGTGGCAATTCCTGACTGTCTGAGCTCCAGTGGCAACCATAACAGCAGGAATCAAACTCTCCGTCTTCTCTCTCAGACAGAGGAGAACCCCAAGTATGGCAGCCCGAAGGCGTGTTGCTGCCATACAATTTGTGGATTAGTGGCGGCACCTCAAAGGAGATAGGAATGTATCCAGCATTGGGATAACGATTCCTAGTTCTGGCCGTGAAAAGAACTCTACTACCTACCCGATTTCTCGGGTAGAGTTGACTCCACCATCCAACTCTTCATTAAGTTTTGTTACACGCTCTTAAATGTGGAAGCTGATGCTCTTGCCAGTTTAGCTGCAGACCTAGCTATTCCAATCCGGAGACAAAATACAATTACCTTGTTGGATCGAGACTTGTTTTGTGTTAAGAATAATTTGTATATTGAACAAAGTTATACTGCAGAGTCAAGTTCTCAGCAGAAAGATTGGAGAACTCCATTCATTGATTATGCAGTCCATGGGATTTTACCTGAAGATCCGAAAGAAGCTGCATCAATCAAAAGACGATCGTTTCGATTTTATTATGATTCGTCTTTACATATGCTATACCGTCGTTCTATGATGGACTCTTGCTGCGTTGTCTCTCAGAAAGTGAAGCTAAACAAATACTACGAGAAGCTCATGATAGTATTTGTGGCTCATCAATCAGGTCCTAAATTACAAGACCGCATTCAAAATGGGGTATTATTGGCCTTCTATGATAGCAGATGCTAGACTATGCCAGAAGATGTAAAGCATGTCAGATTCATGCTGATTTTATCCATCAACCGTCTGAATTTCTACATCCTACAGCAGCCTCTTGGCCCTTTAAAGCTTGGGGTATGGATGTCATTGGTCCTATTAATCCTCCTTCTATTAAAGGACATCGGTTCATATTAGCTATAACAGATTACTTTTCTAAGTGGACAGAAGCAGTCCCCCTTGCGGAAGTAAAACATCTAATGTGATCAGTTTCATCATCAGCACCATATCATTTATCGCTTCGGGATTCCTCGACGGATAATTCATGACAATGGTCCACAATTTGCCAGTCAAGCATTTTATCGATTCTGTGATAAGAATCGAATTCAGAATTTGGCTTCTACGCTTATAATCCAGCTGCTAATGGTTTAGCTGAAGCTTTTAATAAGACAATCATTAAACTTCTCAAAAAGTTTGTCTCTTCTAATAAACGTGATTGGAATGAGAAACTTGGAGAATGTTTATGGGCTTATCGAACAACAGTCCGGACTCCTACTGGTTTTACACCATTCTCATTAGTTTATGGATGCGAAGCTGTCCTCCTATTGAAATGAAATCCAGATCCCTTCTCTACGACTACGAATAGCCATTGCTAATGAGCTAACTACAGAGAATAATGATCGCTTACGACTCCAAGAACTTGAAGGATTGGATGAGAAGCGTCTTCAAGCACAACAGCACATTGAACTATATCAAGCCCAATATCTCGAACTTTCAACCGTAAAGTTAAAGAGAGGGTATTCAAGGTTGGCGTACTTGTATTAGCTGTTCGGAGACCGATGGTGATGACTCATAAAAGTAAAGGAAATTCTAAGCAAAATGGGAAGGCCCTTATGTAATTGAGTCCGTATTTTCCAATGGCGCCTATCGATTATCAAAGCCCAATGGAGATCTGCTCATGATGCCAATCAATGGCAAGTTTCTTAAGAAATACTATGTATGAAAAAAAAGAATGAAAATAAAGTTCCTTTTTATTATTGTTCGAAACAAAAGACTAAGGACGAGGGCCACTCCCTTCGTTATTGAATACATAGTCGGCCAATGCATAGAAGGCGTCTTTTCCTGAACTCATGAAAAATTTGCAGACAGCCATCCTTGACGCTTCTTCTTCAGGAGTTTTCCCTGGCTCTACTAAGAAAGCAAGGATGTCTTCGGGTGGCTTGGGCGCAGAAGAGCTTCCACCTATTTCGGTTGAGCCTGATACAGGGGTTCAACGGGGAACGTCTCAATGATGCCCTAGATTTTCCGGGGGACTTCATTCTTTCGCCGTACATCCTCGGAAGACATTTCCAATAGAGCAGTAGAAATAAGAATGAAGGGTTACAAGCAGTTCTCACCTATTTATAAAAGAGGACTGTTGATGAACCGGTCTTTGAAGATTGAGAATAACCTTTTATTCCCAAAAAGACCCGTCCGTTCGCTCCATCGGGTTCATTCATTTCAAAATAGAATCGAATCAATGTTTTCTTTTCCCGAAAAATACGTTGGTTCGTCCATCGTTTTTGACCCATATGTTCATGACATCTGTCTCCTTTGTCCCCAGCTACCAAGGTTTGGTTAAGCTGATTTCTTGTTTCCTGGGAAAGGGATTTTATATCTTCTATTTTATCAATTGATTAGAAAGTGGGATTCGCTATTTATCATGTTTCCATGACCTCTGAATAAATATTAAATCTGCTTTCTTTTCCTATCTATCACTTCTATTTGACCTCTGTATAGATATTAATCTAATTTTCTTTTGAGTTCATATATGCTATTATGTCCATATTACCTCTGATAGTATCATATACTCTAAAACAGAAAATAAGATTTTTTATCTATCATGTCCATATTACATCCAGATAGATACAAATCATTGATCATAGAAGAATCATCATTTCCATTCCCATATCATCAAAAAAGTCTATTATATTTCTTAGACTTTCTTACAAGTTATAATGGAAATCTCTTACATTCTTGGATTTTTATTCTATACACCAACGATAACCCAATAGAGATCTATTTCTTCTTTGATCTTCTTTGACGGGTTCATTGTTGGTGGCAATTCCTGACTGTCTGAGCTCCAGTGGCAACCATAACAGCAGGAATCAAACTCTGGTCTTCTCTCTCAGACGAGAGGAGAACCCCAGAGTATGGCAGCCCGAAGGCGTGTTGCTGCCAATACAATTGGTGGATTAGTGGCGGCACCTCAAAGGAGATAGGAATGTATCCAGCATTGGGATACGATTCCTAGTTCTGCCGTGAAAAGAACTCTACTACCCGATTTCTCGGGGTAGAGTTGACTCCACCATCCAACTCTCCGTGTATAAAGGCTCTTCCTACCAACAGAGAAAACCTTCTATCTCACGAAGAGTTCTGAGTTGTCTGATTTGCGCGTCAAAAGCGCATGAGCTTCCTGATGTTGATGTCAGAAGAACGCTCCTCACAGCGTCAAAATCGCCAATGCCAGTTCTGGAAAAGCTGCTCAGCCAAACTTCTGCAGAAAACAACAAAGAAGAAGTATTTTTAAACAGAAGTATTATCAGATGCGTATCAAACGCTAACTAAAAACAGATCACAAGGCTTTTTATGCCAGTGCTTCAGCAAGGCTTTTACGCCAGTGATCACAAGGCTTTTTATGCCAGTGCTTCAGCAAGGCTTTTACGCCAGTGATTCAGCAAGGCTTTTTACGCCAGTGCTTCAGCAAGACTTTTACGTCGGTGATTCAGCAAGGCTTTTACGCCAGTGATTAAGCAAGGCTTTTTACGCCAGTGATTCAGCAAGGCTTTTACGCCTGTGCTTCAGCAAGTTTTTTTTTACGCTCATCAAGAATTTACGCTCATGAATAGATATTTTCAACAAAAAATTTGAAGACAGATATTTGCTTACGATCGGACTTACCACTTAAGTTGAATGGTTTGGCTCTAATAGTGGTTGAATCCACGTCTAAAGACTGAGCGTACAAAGGAACGCCATGGGAAAGCACCGCCATTGTCATTTGTTGGAGAACAACATCACAGAAAGTTATCTTCAGAGGAATGAGTACGAGAATAAATGAAAGTTATCTCGGCTATTTATAAAGGCTGAAGAAACTATTGGGATGAGTCTATTTCGGAGGGAGATCCTATTTAAAAGCTCTCGTAACCACAAGACAGATGCCACGTGTTGGTTTGTTTCTTGGGAATTAACAACTAGAGAAACAGTCAAAAGAAGTGCATAAACAAGTGCGCATCAATAAATGAGGAAACAGCAAAATTTTATTTATAAAAGAAGAAGTGGACCCCTACAAATTAAAGATTCGCGATACATAAAAACATCATTATTTCTCTCTTTCGTTGGGCTGGCGAAGGGAGACGCCTAGTTCGTGCATATCGCGAATCCCGAGCGGCGCATCAGATTAAGAAATGCTTCGGCATCTCCTGGCCCTTCGTATGCAGTTGGGGGACTACCATCAATGCGATTAAAGACGGCAGGAGTTACTCCAAAACACTCTAAAAAGTTGCACTCCCGCTCGAAGTCAAGCCTGGAGCTCGAAGCCTCTTTTTTGGTAATCTCGTTCTTCGGCGCCATGACAAAACGAGGATGAATGTCAAGAATAAAGAATTTGTCCTTATTTATACAAATCAAAATAATTCTTCACATTCCTCGTTGGAAACTTCTCACTCGGGAAGATAAAAAGACGTTCGAAAGTTTCGAGAAAGAAATTTATTGTGACGGTCAAGTGTTGACCGACATTATTTTTCTTGAAAATTACGCCGACTGTTGGATATCCCCTCTTTTACGCGGATGACGGTTGTGTATCCCAAATTTTACGCTGGCAGATCAAATATCAACTTTTACGCTTCTGTTCAAAGTGTTTCAAATTTTGGAGATATTTGAAAACTTTGAAAGGGGTCGTGTAGGAGCTTAAAAAGTGCTTCAAAGAAAGAGTCATCTCATTCATAAGTGATCTGCTTTACGCCTAGCAGAACGGGTAATTTCTTTACGCCCAAGACTAGGCTAATCAATTTATGCCTAAGCAGGCTGATAATTTTACGCTCGGGTCTACACCCATGATTTTACGCCAAGGACAGAGCAGCCACTTTTACGCTGGACAAAGCTGTCAAATCTCGCATTTAATGCAAACTCTGTCATGGAGATATTAATGATGGCATATATCACAAAGGGATTTATCTTTTACACAGAGACCAATGTTGTCATTTAGTATGTGGATTGAGCTACTTTACGCTCACACTACGGCTTCTTTTACGCACGAAGATTATACGAGCCTTTACGCTCAACAGTCGACGTGTGCGTAAAGTCTATTTGAGCTGCTTTTACGCTCAAGGTTATTTAATAACCACTTTACGCGGGAAGTCTATGTCAAGGCCATTTTATGCCAAATCTACTGCTTTACGCTCAGAGTACATTGGGCTATTTTTACGCCCTATTCTCCTCTACCAGTTTGAAACGTGGTTTGCTTACGTGGCTTTCATGCCACTCTTCTCGAAGAACGTGTGTACATGCATCCTATCCTTACTGAAGTGATGGGACACACGTCAACATATGCAGAGGATGGCTTCGATCATGGGGTAGCAGTTGTTAGCGTAAAGATGGAACTTTTGCTGAGTTTTTACGCACAAGAGCCCAAGTCTATAAATAGACTTATTTTTTTCTCATAACAGAGCACAGAGACAGACAGGGAGAGGACACAGAGACAGGAGAGAATACAGAGATCATAACTTAGAGATTTTGATTCTCTAGAGCATTCTTCTTCAACCTTTCTTTCAGAACTGAGTGAAGTAAAGCAGGAAGGCATTCGGCCTCGCCATTAGTGCCCAAGTGCGTCGATACCTTTCTGGTGACTTAGTTCTTCAGTTGTTCTACTTCAAGCAGTGATCTTCATCATCATCATATAGTCCAAGGAACAAAGTGATCATTTACGAATCAGACTTCCATAGCAATACTTCCCCAGAATCAAACTTGTACTTCTTGTACTTTTCCTTGTTTTATTTTCAAAAGCCCATTCCTTCCAGGCATTTTGTTAAGTGAAACAATAGTTAGCATTGGTATTAGAATAGTAACCCATTGTAGATAATTTCCTGTTATTTATAATACCTGCCAGTTTTCATAGATGATGTTAGTCTGCTCTGTAGCCTTGATAACTTATTATTATTATTTTTTTGTGTACTTTCCAGTAAGGCACCCATGACCAGAGCCTGTTCTTGAGTATAGTTGTAGTTCACCTAAGACTGAGAGGTGTATATATATAGATAGATTGCAGATGGTATTGGCATATGGGATATGGGTTGGTTAGTATCTATAGGCCATTGTTGTGTAGAATTATAGACATGTTGCTTAGCCTATATCTGGTTCAGTTTTCTATTTTAGTTAAGTTCTCCTTGAGATTAGTTTAGACATGATAGATCAACCTTTATTGGCAGTGTGCAGACCCTTCACTAGATGTTCTGACCCTTGTTTATAAATTCAGTCTCCTTTGTATCATTTTCTTTTGCCTACATTGATGTTTCAGACATTCATCCTTAGCCTAATTTCTGAGCATTTGTTCAGTTCCTTATAAGTCTAGTCTACTTTAACCCTTGATGATCAGTTATATATGTATGGATATATAGATGATATACTTAGGATATATAGTGGGTTGTTGTTCTTGAGCTTATGTATATATATATTGGGACTTGTGTGCTTAGATTATGGGTATTTAGTTATGGGTGACTTGATAAGATTGGGAAGTTAAGTGTTAGTCTATTATAAAGTTTCTCTTTTGCTAATCCCTAGTTGCCAACACCTAGATAGCTAGCATAGGTAAAACCCTAAGAAGTTGACCAGTTGATGACCAAGTACTTGGATGTTGAGAAATTGACTAGTGGTTGACCCTTGACTATGTTTGATCTAGAAGTAGTACTACCATCTTAAATTTCGAGGACGAAATTTTTCTAAGGTGGGTAGACTTGTAACACCCAGTTTTCTAAATAAGGGTAATTTTGAAATTTTGTATTTAACTTATTTAATTATGGTATTTAAATAATAATATAATTTTTAGTGATTTTTAATCATTTTAAAACTATTTAAAATCATGACTTGTGATTTTGATGTGCAACTAGTGAAATCGTAGAGACTGTCTTTCCTAGAGCCTAGCCATGTGATTAGGGTATTTCATTTATCATTTTTGCTTGAGGGAATTTTGGTTATTTTGAATTTATTTGAATTTAATAGGATTTATTAGAATTTATTGGAATTTATTGGGGTGCATGTAAATTTATTATTAATTAAATATTGTTATGAGTTATGTTAGTCCTTAACCTAGAAGTTTAGCCCTAACCCAGATTAGACATGGCCTAGACTAGGGCTAGTTAGCTTGGATTAGTCATGACTAGTCATTGGTTAGAATGATCAAGTTAGACTAGCTAGTTATAGTTAGTTGAGACTAACATTGAAACCCAGGTTCCACCTAGCCATCGATTTGACATGATGTGAGGGTAACCATTGGATGGGATCCCAAAACCCTAGAAGTGGCCAGCCCAAAACCCTAGGTGAGCCTATTTAATCCCTCCCAAATCATTGCCTCCTTGTTCATCCTCTCTCTTTTCAAGAACAAGGTGAGCTCAACTTCATTTCTCCATAACTTCTCCACTCCTCATCCTTTTTCAACCAAACTTCTTGCATTATGACCTAATCCACGAATACTTTCTGTCCATGGTGAATATTTTCAGTGGAGGAACAATTTGGGAGCATTTGGCTAGCAAGAAAGAATCTCCCATTTGGAGCTTTTTTATGCTTTTTGCACCTATAGGTAAAACTCTACAAATTGATCTAAAATTCCGATTTCTTTGCATATTAGGTTAGATCTAGGTGTCCCTTAGCTATCCCTGAAATTTGGGTGAATTTTGTGTCTGTTTGGTGCCCGTATCGGACACGTGTCTGTGTTATTTAAGGTGTTTGATGAAATGCTTGAGTGAATTCAATATTGTTTATTTTCAAAACAAATTACATGTACATGTATCCTAATAGGTGTATATTCAACCCTAATCGACTGAGTCGATTTTAGTTTTGTTTGGACACTGCTTTAGCACTTGGACACGCAGTACGAGACACCGCATGGGGCTCGTACGGCTACCATGCTGCTCGGGTGCCATTGCGGACACGACACGACGACTCAGGTCATGAAATTTGGTGGACACGTTCTCCTAGTGACTGACACGACACCTACAAAGTTTCATAGGTTCTCGTTTAGTGTGCACGAAGAAAATCCACCCACACTGAAATTGCAAACACGCACACACGTGCACAGCTGTCCACTGATACGGTCTCGTATCGACACTTGGACACCACGTGGACACGGGACAGGCACTTGGACATGTCCCCTAGTCTAGGCATATACGTGTGCACGGCCACGTGTCCCCACGTGGCCTATGTCGTGCGTTTGACACGCGTGCACGCATGCACGACACAGTTGGTACACAGTTTTGAGTCTAAGTTCGTGTAATGGTTTGGGACACTTCGTGTCCAGTTTCTTGGACACGAATGGACTCCCCATGACATGTATCATGTGTACACATATCTGCATACACCTGAATTGAACTTTTGATTTATTTTATTGATTATTGGGTTAGAAAAAATGGGATTTCTGATACGTGCTTCACTGCCTTGAATTTTGGAATTTGATTTCCAGTTAAATCTGATTTTGATGTTTACTTTTGCCCTGGATGATTCATACATGTGTATTAGGTTGCGTTGATGTTGATTATTGACTGGTCTTAGGTTTTTCGTTTCGAATTTGGTTTTAAATGTTGGAATGATGCATATTGTACTGTCGACTGATACAGTGCACATTGCTTTGAATTTCTGAACTTAAGGTGCCTTAAACTAAATTTTTTCTGTTTAATTTCCATGATAATTCACTTACACATGTGTATGAGATTAATACAATATTGGTTTTTTCAAAATTAATTTTCTTTTGAATGTTAATTTGATACTTGTGTCAAACTATTTTCTTTCCTGTTTTCTTGAGAACCTACACCATGTCACAGACACACACACACCTGAGCACAAAACTGATTGGTTGAATTCATGAAACTTTCATTTTAAAAAAACCTGAGAACACTTAATTATCATACCGAAATTCTGAGTTTAAATTGTAAGTTGACTGTTTATTAATTTTTAAATTATGAAGCTTAATGGTAGATTGAATTGAGATAAATGTTAGATGATGGGTTACACATGTGGGTTAGTTCGTTTAGATTTCTTTTATTGTTGAGTTCCTTCATTCCTAATGTTTAACTGAACACCTATAATGAAACCTAGGAAGAACTGAAACATGACTTAGTCATGTAGTTAAGTGAGAATTCATTTTCCTATTTGATTCATGTCACCCCTATGCCATCACTGTTTTCATATTTAATCTATACACACACACACAGGTATATGCTCTACACAACACACATTGATGATGAACAATTCCTGAGAACACAAAGGACACAAATTTCCAGATTTTCCTAAGCTATAACTGTCACACTACCTAAACTATACACTGTTTGAATTTCCAGATTTTTCTATCACCCATACACACAGAACACAAATTCCTGTCACACAGGTCTCCCTCATTCAGCTCACACACGCACAGTCACAAAAACTGAGCTACACACACCCTATCCTATTAAGTCCCTGTCATGCCATACACACATACACACTCTCACTTTGATTTAAAATCACTGAATGTATGTATGCATATATATACATATATATATATATATATATAGCTAATGCATATATGTGGGTTTTTGTTATTGTAATTAGGTTGATAGGTTCTTGTGTAACTAGAGCTTGAATGGTTTCAAATAAAACTGAGAATGGGATTTGGTTAGTTAACTGAAATGAAATGGAATGCAAACTGAGACTTGGTTAATGTAGAAACCTGAGATCAGCCCCATACAAACAACATCACCTTTCACATTTCTTCACTGCACCCACCCTCATTCCTGTTAACATTCCACACATACACACACGTTTTCACCCCTTAACCCTCTCTCTATATCTATGTAAATATATGTATGTATACATATATGAATCTATGTAAATATGTATGTATGTAGGCTATGAATATAATGTATGTAAGTATGTACCTCTCTATGTATCTATCTAAATATATTATGTATATAGATATGCATCTGTGTATAAACCTATCTATATACCTATGTGGGTATGTGCGTATGTATATATCTATGTACCTATGTATCTATGTATGAATGCATAAATGTATGTATCTATGCATATACGAAATATGAATGTAAGGTAGCTGCCTTCATATATGCATATATTGTGATGAATATATGCATATAGGTGATAGAATGCAATGGAACATGGTGTAATGAAAAGTGTATGATGCAAGGTAGATACAATGTTATATGCATGATTATATCCAAATAAATGCAAGCATGTATGTGTGAAATATGAATGCATAGATGAATATATACTTCTAGATATGGTATGTGTGTTCTCTGTGACTTGTGAGTGTGCTTGGTTGTTAGCCTAGGCTTGGTTAGGCCTAGTGAGACTTGACTGGACTAAGATTAACCTAGTTTGACTAGATGTTGACCCAGAGTTGACCAAGTTTGACTTTAGTCTAGATTGACCTAGACAGCATGCAGATGCATTGTGGATTCATTTATCATCCCCTGTATACATCTTGACTTGTGTTGCTCTAACTAGGAGTCAGGTACCTCATCTCGAAAGTACATTTACTTCAGACATTCAAATACCAGGTGAGTACATTCTCTGATCATTTCATAACTTGCTTAGAATTATATTTCTGCTCTAGTTTACCTTATCTGATACCGTCACGATATTATCACGGATTGGTACTATATGGATCCCTACATTGAGATGTTATCCCCCTCAGGAGCATCGGATACATCATGTCATGTATTTCATGTACATCGTGTATTCCTCGCTCTTATGTTATTCATGTTTATCATGTGCTTCATGCTCGTTCGTGCTCGCTCGTGTACTCGCATGTGATATCATGTTCGGTCGTGTTCCTCATGAATCTCATGTATAACCTATACTTCATGTGCACTCATTTATGAGCCTTCATGTGAATTTCATATGCACCCATTTATGGGCCCCCTATGTGAACTTCATGTGCACTCATGTATGAGCTCTCATGTATACTTCATGTGGACCCATTTGTGGGCTTCATGTGAAAACCATGTACGTAACATAACTTGTCTGGATCCTTGTGTATTGATTGGGGTATGGGGGAGTATATATAGTCATGTGAACAATTCTAAAGTAGAATAGCCATGTACGTCTCTTTAGTATAGCCATGTGCAAATCAAGCCGTTACATGTCGACTTTGTACTCTAAATCACTAGTCACTGGTAGCTCTCTACTTATAGTAGATATTTCTATTACAGTTCTCTTTCTGTTTACATCATGTACTTTCTTTCAGTTTCATGTATCGTACTCTCTTGCATGTTTATATTCTCTAACCTGTTATGATCTGCGTGAGATGTATTGTGCTCACTCCCGTCCTGACTGGACCTGTTGAAAATTTTACAGAGGATGATGAGGAACCCTGCACCCCTTACCTTGGAGCTTGCCTAGATGACACTCGCGACCTGGACCCCTGGGGAGGTTCAGGCAGCTGCTGAGGATGATACCATTGCATAGTTTAGATAGTCTAGATTGTTTCTTTTTTCATGTTTAGTTGTTGTCCTTATTTTCAGATTTGTATATTTAGACATGTTGAGACTGGTAGTATTTAACTTATGTTATTTTATTTCTGTTGTACCTCAGTTTGAGGGTTTTCCTTATCTATTTCATCGTGCTACATTATACCTTAAATTGTGATTGAGTTGTACCTCTAAGTTTGGCCTCCTTTTTGGAGAGTATTCATGTTATGCTAGTTATAGTTCATGACCTAGAACAGCGTTCTACCGCCAATACTGTGGCGTAGGCTGGGCGCTGTTACATACTCGTACCCTCACGGTGGGTGCGGGTCATGACACCCACCTCAATCTCAGAATGGTCCAGTATATGGCTAGGATATGCCACATACCGTCTCAACTGCGATACGTAAAATATATTGTGGACTCCCGCTAAGGAAGGGGGCAACTCCAGTCTGTATGACACGTCACCGACCCTTCCGCTGATAACGAAAGGTCCGACATAGCGTAGGCTAAGCTTTCCTCCTCCACCGAAATGAATAGTACCTCGAGTCGGTGAAATCCTCAAGAATACCATATCTCCAACCTAGCATAAGCATGGTCTCAATTAACTAAAAACAATCACATGATTAACAAAATCACAAACAACAAAATTCTAATCCTAAGTCCAAGCTATACCTCAAATTGCAAAGGTCTCTGGTGGCTGTCGGCCCAATGCCGCTGTCTGTCCTGTGCCACGCGAAGTCGATCTCTGATGAGCTTCACCTTCTCGTCTGCGTCAACAACCATCTCAGGTCCCAATAAAGCTGGCTCTCCAACATCATCCCAAGACAAGGGAGTACGACATCTACGCCCGTACAACGCCTCGAATGGTGAAATACCAATGCTGGCCTGGTAACTGTTGTTGTATGCAAACTCCACCAAGTGCAGGTGATCCTCCCAAGATCCTCCAAAATCTAGAACACAAGTCTACAGCATGTCCTCGAGAGTCTGAATAGTCCTCTCCGACTGTCCGCCCCGTCTAGGGGTGGTATGCAGTACTGAATTTGAGCTGAGTGCCCAAACTAGTCTGCAGACTCCGCCAGAAATAGAAAGTAAAGCGACTATTCCGATCCGAGACAATGCTCACCGGAACTTCGTGTATCCTGACAATATGCCACATATACATCTTCGCTAGCTTCTCAGTAGACGTCCCCACTTTAAATGGTAAAAAGTAGGCCGATTTGGTCAACCTGTCCATGATGACCCAAACCGCGTCTTTCCCTCCTGGTGAACGCGACAATCCAGAAACAAAATCCATCGTGATGTGCTCCCACTTCCACTCTGGAATGGGCAAAGGCTGCAACAGTCCTCCTAGCCTCTGCCTTAACCTGCTGACAGACTAGACACCTGGCTACGAAGCGTGCTACTTTTCGCTTTATCCCATACCACCATACATGCTCTTTTAAATCTCTATACATATTGTTGGCACCTGGATGCATAGTGTACTGAGAGCGATGGGCCTCCTGCATGACCTGCTCCCGAAGCTCTCCGCTAGGCACACACAGTCTGGAACCGTGCCTCAATGTGTCATCCTATGCAATGACGAACTCCTCATCCGCCAATCCTGCTCGAACCTGCTCTCGGATACACTGCAGAGTAACATCGTCGAGCTGAGCTGACTTGATCCTCTTCATCAAGTCTGACTGAATCTGAAGGCCCCATATCTGCATCTGAACTCCTGGTACGATCACCTCGATCCCCAAGCTCTCCAAATCTGCCAATAAGTGACGATCAATAGCTAAGCACATAGCTACCGGATACCTACTCAAGGCATCGGCAACCACGTTGGCCTTCCCTGGATGGTATTGTAATAAAATGTCGAAGTCCTTCATCAACTCCAACCATCTGCGCTGCCTCATGTTGAGCTCTTTCTGTGTAAACACATACTTCAAGCTCTTGTGGTCTGTGAAGATCTCCACATGCTCTCCATATAGATTGTGCTTCTACAGCTTTAGAGCAAATATAACTGTTGCCAACTCTAAATCATGGGTAGGGTAGTTCTTCTCATGCGGACGTAACTGCCTGGATACATAGGCAATCATATTTCTATGCTGGTACAAGGCACAACCCAAACCCTTTCTTGAGGCGTCACTGTAGATAGTGAACCCGCCTGATCCTGATGGCAATGTCAAAAATTGGGGCTGTCGTCAGTCGCTTTTTCAGCTCATCAAAAGCAATCTGACACTCTTATGACCAGACAAACTCTGCGTCCTTTCGGGTCAGCCTAGTCAATGGCTCTGTAATCCAGGAGAAATCCTGAACAAACCTCCTGTAGTATCCTGCCAATCCCAGAAAGCTCCTGATCTCTGCAACTGAACTCGGTGTTGTCCACGCCTCAACTGCTCTGACCTTCTTTGGGTCGACTAAGATCCCATCTCCGGTCACAACCTGACCTAGGAAATTAACTCGATCCAAGAAGAACTCACACTTCGAGAGCTTGCCTTGAAGCTACTCCTTCCTGAGAGTCTCCAGAACCACTATCAAATGCTCCTCATGCTCCTCTGGGGTCTTCGAATACACCAAGATGTCATCGATGAACACTACCACGAACTTATCCAAGTACTGGTGGAACACCTTGTTCATCAAGTTCATGAACACCGCCGGGGCATTATTTAACCCAAACGGCATTACCATGAACTCAAACTGGCCATACCGAGTCCTGAAAGATGTCTTCGGAATATCCTCCTTCTTAACCTTCACCTGATGATAGCCTGACCTCAAATCAATTTTGGAGAATACCTTCGCTCCGCTCAGCTGATCGAATAGGTCATCGATCCTCGACAGCGGGTACTTATTCTTGATCGTGAGGCTGTTGAGTGCCCTGTAGTCGATACACATCCATACCGACCCATCCTTCTTCGGTACAAAGAGTACTGGCGCACCCCACGGTGAAGAACTCGATCGGATGAAGCCCTTGTCTTGCAACTCATCCACCTACTTCTTCAACTCCACAAGCTTACTGTTGTTCACTCTATAGACATGCTGAGATATCGGCTCTGTGCCAGGTACCAAGTCTATAGAGAACTCCACATCCCTGTTCGGAGTTAACCCTGGCAACTCCTCCGGAAACACATCCATAAACTCAGCTATCAGTGGATGTGGCACGCTCTGTTCCTCTGCTGAAACTTCGCAGAAAACTCCGCTGCTCTGCTCTGACTCCCGCCTGGTGAACTCGAACTCTGGCTCTCCTGGCATGCTGAAAAGAAACTCTACCACCGCGACAATCTATACTGGCATGGTGCTTGCTCAACCAATCCATACCGAGTACAATATCGTAGTTCGGTAATGGAATTACGAGCAGACTCACATCCAATTCTAGGCCTCCCAAAACTACTCTCCGACCCTTGCAAATATCACGGACGAGGATAATACCACCCCCAGTCGTGATCTTACAAGTCCTAGGCAATGGTTCTGAAGAAAGCTGGTGTCTAATGGCAAATGATACAGACACAAAGCTGTGGGAAGCACCCGAATCAAATAATGCGAATGCGGTAAAAGAGTCGATAAGAATAGAACATGCTATCAGATCGCCTACTGCCTCGGTATCCTCCGCTGCCATGGCAAAAGCTCGCCCCTATTGGCCTCCTCGAGTCTGCTGCTGGTACTGGATAAACTTCTGCTGCTAAGTCGATAATGGTCCCCTCTGCTGCTCCACTGGAGCCTTGGTTCCTGCACCCTGTCCTTTACGCCCGAAAGCCTCAGGATACTCCCTAAACTGATGCTCTGATGAACCGTAGAGTAGGCACTTGCCTAGCCTCTTCCTGCACTCATTCCACCTGTGCCCTGGCTTCTTACACAAGTCACAAATGGTGGCCTGCTGCTGTCGCAATGCCTGCTGACCCTGTCTCTGTTGTGCCTGCTGAAATAACATATGCTGCCGCTGGAAAGGCCTTTGCTGATGCTGCTGCTGAAAATGGGGCTTCTTGGCCGGTCCTCTGCTGCCACCGGCTGCATGTTAATCACAACCTTACTTCTGCTTCAGCTCCAGATCATCCTCTGCTGCCATAACTCCCATCAAAATCTCCTCAAATGTAGCATTCATGTTGCTCTTAGTTAAGGACTTGACTTTCTTAACCAAGCCCTTCCTGAACCTCCTAGCCTTCGCTGTCTTGCTAAGGACCTCCACAAATCTGTCCAGGCGGCAGAACTCTCCGACGTACTCCTCTACTGTCTGGTTCCCCTGAACTAGGTTCTCAAACTGCATCTCCAACGCGCCAAGTGCAGTGTTGGGGAAGAACTTCTCCTTGAAAAGCTTCTTAAAAGCCTCCCAAGTTTACCCCGTAGTACCAACCCTGGGGTCGGTCTGGTACCCAGTACGGACAAGGTCCTGCATCATGTTGCCCGCTGCTTCCACCTGGAGTCTATCCGATATCTCTGCGAGACGGAAAATCTCCTCTATATACTCGATCCAGTCATTCGCGTAAAGGATACCCTCCGTACCCTTGAAGTCTCGCGGCCTCATCTTCTGGAAATCCTGAATACCTTGAGTCCTCGGCTGGTGTGGCTGGATCTGTCCTTCTTGGGGTTGGGCAGCCACCTTCTCCACTGCCACCATCGCTAACTGGTGGGCATTATCAATGCCCTGCCTCATGTCCTATGCCTGGCATCGCTGCGTCTCTATTATCTGTTGCATGAAGACAAAGAACTGTGCCACATCAACTGTCCCCTGGGGCGATGGTGGTAGCATCCCCTGAACTCCTGGGGTAGTCCTCAGAACAGGTGGAGGAGCACCCACAAAAGTTGGAGACGGGCCTACCTGAGCTGGAACAAGAAGCACTGTGGTCCCTGGGTCCTGCTGAGTCGGACGAGAAGTAGCAGACCTCTCAGTGGTATCCCTAAGACCAGAGTGCTGCGATCGTGTCTCCACCATCCTGAAGACAGATCAAACAAGGAATCAATTACTAAAAAAGAAGCAAAATCATCAAAGGAGGACAGTTTTTTTTTTCAAAAGGAGACAATTAACAGCAATAATTCGATAAGAGTTTTCCTAATGTGGTTGAGTACCTTAACTTATATCTTATATACTACTGCAGGCTGTAATGATACTCTAGTTCGAGTACCACTACGAAATCACACTAGTTGTGATAGGACCTGCATGGGCCACCACTAAAAATGTGTCACGACCCGTACCCAGTGAAAGGGCACGAGAAGTGAAGTACGCCCAGCCTACGCCGTAGTTCGGCGGTAGAACGCTGTTATGGGTCATAATATCTAACACAGTCTAGAATATGCTCCGAATGGAGAATAAATTAATAAGTAACTCAATCATAACAACTAAGATGGAATAGAAGAATAAATCTCAAGAGAGTCACGGATATAAATAAAAGTCTGGGTGTAAACCACCAGAACAAAATCTCAAGGTACAACCCATAATGTCTCAAATAAAAAGACAATAAGATACTAAGTCTTAGCTAGACTATGGACAAGTCCTCAGCGACTGCTGGATCCTCCTGAGGGTCCACGTCACCAGTGTCATCTAAGCCAATGCCATAATAAGTACGGCATAACTCTTCATCATCACCTGTAAAATTTTTAACATGCCCAATTAGGACAGAACGAGCAGATATCTCTCACAACAGTTCATATCAAGATTGAAAATATAAAGCAAGCTATAGAAAATTATACATAAAATGCTGTAAAGAAAATCAGCAAGAGAGAGAATATCAAGACTAGATATGACTATGAGAAATAGAGAAATATAACTATCTACGTAAATAGGTTGGGTTATGTAAACAGGTTGGGTTGCACATGGATAAACTATGGAGTTGCACATGAATACCTACTGGGGATAATGATCACATAACCAGCTACACTCACCCTGCCCCCAATCAATACAAAAGGATCGAGTCATGATATGTTATTGCACATAGATAACAACTACTTATATACATGGAGCTCATATGGTCATGAGTGTACATAAATAACATATGAGTGTATATAGATAAATATGAATACATCGAGTACATGATGAACACGATAAAGTACATGAACATGATATACTAGATGTATTCGAGGGGATAACATCGCATGAAAGGATCCATAGGGTACTAATCTGTGTGAACATCGTGTCAGCATCAAGTATACTAGTCTATAACAAGAGAACATATCCAAACAAGTATAAAAATATCAGAGAATGTACTCGCCTGGCAAACTGAACTGCTGATAATGAAGTGTAGCTAAACCGGGGTAATATAAACCAATTTAAAGTACACACATGTCACAACCAAGTCTAAAATATCAAAGGAAATAGCTACAATGCCAGACTACATGCTTCTAGGTCCCTTTTGGTCAAAGTCAACCCTTGGTCAACTCTGGTCAAACCTGGTCAACACTGGTCAACCTGGTCAAACATTGGTTAACTAGTCCATTTACTAATGTTTAGGTTATACACAAGTTTCTTGGTCATTCTAAGTTAGTTTGAGTTGAATTTGATCAAGTTTGACCCAAAGTTGACTTTTGTCAACTAGGTCAACTTGTCGATCAATTCGACTAAACAAGGCTCACAATGACAAACCAAATCTGTCCTAGGACTCCTATGGTTACAACCACAACCATGATCTATTCTAAGATGGGTTCTCAAGCATACAAACTATACACACATAGGTATATATACATACACATGTATTTACAACACATACCTACTCTTAATTCTTGACAAATGGTTGTGTGTATGTGTGTGATACCTGTAGGTTATTGTAGTGAATCAAAACTGAGATTAAAAGCTCAAAACACAACCTTGGTATGCCTCATTTTAATATACTCTTATATACATACAAACAAAATAGGAAAACTATATATATATATATATATATATATATATATATATATATATATATATATATATATATATATATATATATATATGCTCATTTGGAAGAAATGACACATGGTTTAAAATAGTTTTAATAAATCAAAATCTGGGATTAATTCTCCTCGACCCATTCTCAGCACATATACTTGCAATGGGCTTCAACGGAGTCTTACTTATATATATATATATATATATATATTTTATATATATATATATATATATATATATATATATATATATATATATATAAAATTACATATATACATAGCTACAAAAGAAAAGCACATGTGCTCATAATTGATAGAAAAATATGAAATAAATCCCAGAGTTGGTTCTCACAAGTCCAAAATCTCATATACATACTAAAAACTCAGATTTTACAAGTTAAATTCCTGGAAAACAAAATATCACATTCAAACTCAGTTTTGCATTAAAGGAAAGACCCATTTTTCACACAACGACCCAAAACGAGATATACACAATATAAACCCGCGAAACTCGGCACACACATTGATCATAACCTACATGATGCGCTCGGGTACTCCCGGATCCGAAATCGTGTCCGTGTTGTGTCCACAAAACACGTATCGGAAAACCCGATTACCGCGTGCCAACGTGCACGTATGCGTGTATTCTTGCTCGTTTGAGGGCCGCACACACAACGAGAAGCCCCATGCTCGTGCACATAGCTAGGGGGTCCTGGGTAGGTCTAGGACACGGCAACACGTCACGCCGAGGTGACGTATGCAGCCCCGTACACACGTGCGGCCTGCTGCGCGCGCCTGCCCCCACGCGTGCCCTCGTGCACGCGGTTCGGCCTTCGTGGCTCACTCGTCGGGCCATGCCACAACTCGGGGTTTTTCCCTCTGGTAGTCTAGGTATAGGTCGACGCGTCGCATCGAGAGCGCGTACGAAGTCCGTTTCAGCGACAAAATTTAGCCCGAGTGCACAGTGCGGCTGAACGTTGCACATCGGATTTCTCCGCGCTCGCTCAACGAGAAGCCATGTAATTTTAGGAGCATGGGGGCAGAGGTTTCCCCCACATGCTCAAGAAAGTTTAGGCAAAAATATCATCAGTGCATCGAGATACAACACACTGACGGCAGGGCATGCACGGCCTCGTGCACGGGATCCGTGCACGTGCGTCCGAAGCCCGAAACGTCGCTGAAAAGTCATTGATTTCCAATTCGTCTTCACGAAAGTTTCTAAAAATGATATTATCTAAACATTCATGAAGATAGAATAAAAAAACAACAACTTTCTATCCTAAGCGGCATTTCGTCGAACACGTGCCGTAAAGGACCGACACGTGTCCGATACCGCTATCAAACGAAGTCAAAACCCAACCAAACTTTATGGATAAGTCTAGGGCATCTATATTGATGCAACTGTGAAAGAAAATTTAGAATAGCTATGGTAGAAAAGGGTTTACCAATTGAGTGTCAAAAACTCAATAAACGGAGTCCCTCGGTGGTCGTATCGATTAATTCCCCTCAAGCAATTGCCTCCGCCGCCTCGTTAGTAATACTCCAATAGATCCTCCTCTTCTAGACGAGTGCAACAGAGTTCGTTTGGGGAGAAACGGACTCCAGATGAAGAAAATAGGATTTTTGGAGAAGGAGATCTATTAGGGTTTCACTTGTGGAGGCTATGCTTCACAAATGAAGAGAGGGGGAGGGGTACTGCTGTGGGCGGCCAGGTGGGGGTTTCTAGGGTTAAGGCTTCACTTGGTCCAACTCTCTCTCAAATAAAAATAAGGCCCAAGTCAAAAAGGCTCAAAAAGGCTACATGAAAAAGGCTTAAAAATCATTCAAAAGCCTTCTAAATTGGATCCAAGCCCTAAATAAATTCTAAAAGGTGAAAAATAAATTCTAAGACATGGTTAGGCTCCTATACAATGTCCACTAAGGTTAAACTAGTTGCTAGCACAACATAAGTCAAAATATCTAGAAAATCACAAAATGGCCAAAATGGCTAAAATGACTAAAATACCCTTTCTATGAAAAAGTGGATGCTATACCTTCTCCGTCGGCTGATGTTGCTGCTGATCTGCCAGAGGCTGAGCTGTAGCCCTCTCAACTGTCATCAGGGACATATTGATTCCCCGACTGAACTCCGCCGTCTGACGCTGCTGCTAAGCCTGCTGAGCCTCCATAAACTGCTGGAAGAAGGTAAACAGCTGAACTGCATCAACTGATCCCGTAGGTGGCGACTGCTGAAATGTATCCAGAATAACGGAAGAAGACCTCTGAACAGGTGGAGGCGCACCCCCAAAAGCTGTAGAAACTCCGGCATGCGAAGTGATGGAAGGAGCTGCGGTCACAGTGTCTACAATCAGACGAGAGGTGACAGACCTCTCACCTGCGTCTACTGGGCCAGAGCGATGCGATCGTGTTTCGATCACCATCCTGGAGACAGATCGAACAAGGAATCAATACTGAGATAGAAGCAATAAATCAAGGGAGGACGGTTTATTTCAAAAGGAAGCATTAAAGTAGCAAGAATTTTGATAATAAGAATTAGGTTAAGAGCTTTTTCTAATGTGATTGAGTACCTCAAATATCCTACTCCTACTGCAGGCTGTAGTGATACTCTAGTTCAAATACCACTACATAAACTCGACCTGCATGGGCCACCACTAAAAATGTGTCATGACCCGCACCCAGTGTAGGGGTACGAGAAGTGGGTACGTCCAGCCTACGCCGCAGTGTCGGCGGTAGAACGTTGTTCTAAGTCATGATCTCAACTAACCACAATATGACAACTCTCCAAATGGAGGCCAATCACAGAAGGTACAACTCAATCACAAGTCTAAAGATAGAAAATAATACGATATGATAGGTAATAAAATCCTCAAACTAAGGTACAAACATAAGAGAAATAAATCCAAGTTAACAACTACAAGTCTCAACATCTCAAATATAATACAACTCTGAAATCATAAACAACAAACGACATGAAGAAAAGAAATAACAGTCTAACTATCTACTCTAGGTAATGGTAGGATCCTCAGCAGCTGCCTGAACCTCTTGGGGGTCCAGGTTGGAAGTGTCATCTAAGCCTGCTCCGTAGTAGGTAGGGCAGAACTCCTCCTCATCCTTTGTAATATTTTAACAGGTCTAGTCAGGACAGGAACGAGCATAATACATCTCACATAGTTCATATCATGGCAGGAAATATAAAGCAAGCAATAGAGTAAGATACAAGAAACGTTGTAAGAAGATGTACTGAAAATATGAGAGATATTTGTTAAATGAAAATATATACATGATAAGTAAGAACTGTAAGTGACTAGTAATTTAGAGTACGAGATGGCATATAATTGGCTTGGGTTGAACATGATATAACATGGGTGAACATGAGGGACACTAGCCAAGAAAGCTGTGTTGTACATGATAACACATGAAAAGTAACAGAGTGAACATGATAGGTAAATCACATGACCATTTCTAGTGATTTAGAGTACGAAATGGCATATTAGGAGGAGGGGGCTTGTATGGCTACCAAAACTAAGGAAACTTGGGTTTGGCAATAGCTAGATGTGTGGCTAAGGTTCTTCCACCCAATTTCAAGTCCTCATATTGGTTCAATTAGTACTAAGGCTTATTTTACAAATATCTCAAAGAGAAATATCCTACTTAGGAATATCTAGATATTACTAACCTTGGCACTTAGTAGGAATGTTCTAACCATGATTCTAACCTCAAGACTAATCTAGATTAGGTTAAACTTCTAGGTTAAGGCTTAACTAAAAGATTAGCACAATATTTAATTAATACAAATTATAATTTCAAAAAATTGTCAAAATGACCAAAATATTCCTAGGCTAAAAGGTAGTAATATGTCATTCTAACCACATGACTAGGCTTCCTTGGTCATGGTTAGTCTCTAGGCTTACCAAAACTAGGGTTTAACTAGTTAACCATCAAAATCACAATTCAATATTTTAAATACTTTTAAATTAATTAAAAATCACCAAAAATCATAATATGATTTAAATATTATTATTAAATGATTAAAATTATAAAAGTTTAAAATTTCCTCATTTCTGAAAAGTGGGTGTTACATTAATGAGTTTTAGAATATTTTAGATTTTATGAATATATATATATATATATATATATATATATATATATATATATATATATATATATATATATATATATATATATATATATATATATATATAATATGGATGGTGATATATATAGGTTTATAAACTGAATTATATGTATAAATGCGTATATAGCTATATGTGTATATATATACATATATTTGAGTTATATGTATATGGTTATATACAAAAGTATATATAAAGAATTATATATATAAATAGAGGTATATATAAAGAGTTATACATATATAGAGGTATATTTATAAAGTATGATATATATAACTAGGAATGTACACATTGCTTTATAGGAGATGGAGATTTATATATAATATAATATACTGTATATGCCTTATTAATAAAAAGAAGAAAACAAAAACAAAGAAGGGAAATAACAGTGGTTACTGTTCGGTGAACAATAACCAACATATGCCCGACCCCCCTATTTTCGTTTCTGCGGATACAACAACCAAAGATTTGATTCAAATCTTTCAAAACCCGACCAAATCCTGATCATACTCGATCCAATCCCCTCAAGAATTCGTCAACTTGAGATTTAAATCTCATTGACATAGGATCCGTAACTGATTTAAACTCAAAAAACCTCTGAGTATATAAACGAATGAACAAAATAGGGTTCCTCAAATTTTCCCATCAATACTTCACCAACTCTCGTGTCCCCAATACCAGAACCTCCCTGACAACCTGTCGCATGCCTACGGTCACCTGCAAGCCGCCGACGGTCGCCGCGTCGCTGGAGTGCTGCAAATTTTTGACCGCAAGAAGGGGATATCATGTTTTTGAAGGTGTTTAGGTACCCTAAATTCGACCCAGATATCTCTATGACTGCTTGATGGTTTTTTCGATTCATCGACTCCTATGTGTAGACAAAATGAACCTCTGATTAACCCTTCAAATGTAATTGATTAGTGCTGCCTAGATTTCTCTGTAAGTTGAGGTGAACTTCAACAAAAATCTGTCCCAAATAGGACATAAGTTCGAACCCTATAGCCCAACTTGGAAGGAAAATTGCGGCCGACCTACTGACAGTTTTCAAAAACTAATTTTACATATCTGTAGACAACATATTCGAGAGTAAAATGCGGCTATTAGATGTAATTTTTAGTTATGGTACAGAAAGTTATTTGAGGCTAAATATCAAGAAAAATTACCTTTAAAACTGTGAGAATTTTATGAAAACTTCCCGATATGGCATGTGCCCCGACAAACGGGCGACATGGTCATAACCCATAAGCATCGAAAGGCGTATGGATGTTATCGACGTGTGGAAACTGATGGAACTCGATTTTATTACGTGTGTGCGACGAAATCAGTGTGTATCCGTCAAGATACTCCCGTATCATTCTTTTGCAATTAGGCCATAACTTCGTATACAGTCGTCGATTCGTGATGAAACTTGCGCCAATAGGACCGAATCAATTTTTTTGTCCTGTATGTCAAGTTTGGTCCGATTATGAGAAGGTCGACCGAAACGCCTATTTGACGGGCCCGCGACCCGATCTAACGGACGAAATTGTACACGGCCCGCCGAAATCCAATTTTGGACATACAGTTGGGTTCGTCTCCTCAAACCGAACCCGTAGACACGTAGTTTGATGACTTTAGATGGCCATATTTCGGTACAAGATAGGTCCAACGGCGGACATCGTTTTGACCCAAAATTATAATTTTACCCCTGTTCCAGAATTGGACTTTTGGACAGGTGTTTCCTAGATATATCTTTTATACCAGAAACGTTATTGATATTTGTTTCAGCATCAGCAGCCGTTCGTGGATTTTGAGTTTACATTGCTGACGTGATTGATTATTTGGAGTTGCCATCCCTGCACTACCAGGCAAGATACCTTGCCATCTTACTATGTGATTTACTTTATCTTATTTTTCAGTTATTTATATTCAGCATTACTTATCTGTTGATAGTATTATATCACAGTACGTCCAAGTCACACTTGGGTGCAAGCGACTATATCGATCATTTTACTTGCTTTCTTTATATTTTCTTGCATTGACTTAGTATAGTGACCACCCATTGATGATGAGGTATTGGTATATCTTATACGGCCTTGACACATACTTTATCACATGTTGTGAGTCACATGTAGGACACGTACTAGCGTAGTCGGCTAGCCACCGATACGTCTGAGGCGTGCGACGGATAGGAGTAACTGCCAACAGAATTGCATGCTAGTAGACTTGACGGTTACTAGAGGCTCATATTAGTCATGGAGATGATGATACTAGGCATTGGGTGGAAAGAACATACCTGACGTATGGACTTCTATTACACTTTTCCTTATAAATCAGAAGCTCCGCTGGAGATACTGGTATGCTTACCTCCTCAGGTGGCCACTGACATTCTTGAACGTTATGCGCTTGGTCACTGGTGCCCAAGAGGAGACTATTCTGGATCCTATTATCAGCCAGGGCTCATGCGTCAAAGGTTGTATCTCAACTGCATATTCACAGTAGAATGGTTAGGAACCCTTTTACTTGCATTCCCTTTTTACTCTTTATTATAATCACAGTTTATATGGCATGGTATTTTCTTGTACCTTGTTACGTCTCTCTGAGGACCTGGTTATCTCTCCAGAGTTATACGATTTCCTACAGGAGTACGGAGCAGCATTGGATCCTTTATACATTGATGACGAGGCATCTCCTGCTGATTTCTAGATTATTAATTGATTGAGATATTTAGTGGACATTTTTATATTCTTTTCTTTCTATTTTGCGGAGGTTGGACTCCGATCATTTGAGACTACTTTTCATAGCTGTTTGGAGTGGGTATGTCCATCCGGCTATCTCTTTGATACATTATTTATTGGACTCTTATATCTTCAATGTTGAGCTGTGATGAGATTAGATTATTATATTCTGGCCTGTGATTATTTTATATATACAGCTTATGTACTGTATACGATGATTCTATATATTGGGGTATTGTTCGTATATGTGCAGCTGGCATGTCTACATACTTGGTCTTAAGTTTTTTTGGGACTGGGGTGTTACATGTTTTTGTGGTGGCCCATGCAGGCCGAGTTTATCACTTCGGTTATGTTTTGTATCGATGTGAGCTTGCATATAGGATTAGGATATAGGAATCTCATCCACAAGCTTGAATCTCCTCCCTTGATATCTAATTTTGAACCCTCGGTTGACTACCTTGATTTTCTTTCTGCTTGATTTCTTTCCCACCGTGAAACGTATCTTTTCCTTTCGTGCTTGATATAAAGGTTAGGAAGTTGAATCATACTAGTTATACGTGTTACATTGCTCAATCACCCTAGTAGTTGACTCTTATAAGTTGGGTAGTATGCCTCGCGGCCTACCACCCCGTGTCTTTGTAACCTATTAATGAAGTGTAACTGGGTGAAAATAAATATATGCTAGTATAGGAAGATATGTTTGCCTAGAATATAGAGTTTTAGTAGTCCATACTCCATTGGTCAACCACGGCCTGTTACAAGTGCCAGTAGGACGACTGTATAAACAGGAACACCGGACAAGACTTAGATCTTTGTGAAACTTGAACTATTTATTACTGTTTTTCTCATTATCTCTTTTACTTATACTTTGCACTATCATGAATGATGTATCTATTTATAGCCTAGTTTTGCAAACTTATTATTTATCGAGTTTGTTCAGGACATATGTATACTGGGGACGCCCACTAACATATTGTCTAATTAGAATCGATATATATGGTCTGGTCAACCTTAGTGCAACGGTTCGCTATTCATATGATTATCCTACATGGATTGAGATATAGTGTCTCTAGGATCTCAACCATAACTGCCTTGGCAACTCACTTGGAATTATTCAATTCGCCCTTGGAACCTCCTATTCGTATCGATCTTCTCCCTCGAAATCCTTATTGTTTTTTCGCCCTTACTTAAAAATCGGAAAAACAAATGCTCTTATTGAGAGACGATAGACCCAGAATATCCCCCCTCAGTTCGCCATACCATCTATAGCCATGAAAGCTATATTATACAATTATTTACATATGTTTGAAATTAAAGTACGGTCTTCAAACTTGATTCATATCTACTGTCACGTTTTCTATTACCTCGTGTAGTATTCTTCCATAATCAAAATTGGAGGTATGATATCCCGACTTGAAACATTCTAACTTCATTAAACCATAGAACTGTGACTTCGTTAACTTTGGAGATGAATTACGGAAGGATACAGATTGTAAAGCCCCTCTACATTTAGATGTACTAGTATTGCCGATTGATTAGCAAAGTGGTTCCCATTAGGACGATAAATTAGTGCCTCATGAACACCCACTTTCTATTTAGATCAGTTGGTATTCCCTACCATGACTTTGATATTCGGAGTGCAATATTAGCTATTACCCTCCAACAAATTTCGCAGGCAAGACCTAGACGAGCCCAACTTCATCCAGGTATATCATGTCCCACTCGAACATGTGACCTTGTACTATATTTTATGATATGACTTTCGGGTCAAGAAGACCAATTATAACCCTTACCGTAAACCAATGTACTATCCGACTTTGATTAGAGATCCAATCTCGACTCAATTTTTTGACCCAATATATGGCTATGATCTACTCGAAGCCCACTACGCACATACCACTAGTGTGCCACCCAATTAGACCATATAGGCTACCTATACACAAAAGTCACAGAAGACACGTTTCCAGACTTACGACACCTATTTAACCAACATGGCTCGAAACTAGCCCAACCACTCGAGTTAGAACCTGTTCTAGGCCACCCTAACCTAGTAGGGATGGTATAGATTGATTCTACAAGATCTTGTCCTGCCAATATAGATTAAGTCCAAGATTGATTCATTTAATATAAAATTCCTCTATACCTTTCGTCCCAGTTATATTTCGACCGATAAATTTATACTGTCTTGCTGGGATATGACTATATTTGAGCAATGTTTAATCAATAATTTTTTCTTTATAGTGTATTAATTGAGAATACCATAAGGATACCTTGCTCCTTAGAGTTTGTGACTACGGTTAGAAAGGCCCAATATTCTCGTGTCCCTCTTTAGAAATTATCCTTCTCAGAAGTCTTGTAATGACGTTTGTCACGGTAGCCAACTTCTATATTGGGTAGGGCCCTGAACCAAAAATACCTTATCTTGTAGGATATAGAGCCAATGTGGATTCCTTTTATAACTACCCCTCCATCCTTACGAAAACCAAGGTACGACTTTCATACGTTATTTCCTTCCATTCACAGTGCTTTGCATAACCCCCCTGAAGTTAGTTTAATTTCGAGGACGAAATTTTTTTTAGTTGGTAGGATGTAAAGTCCCTAAATTTTTAGAGTTACTTAATTTTTTTTGTAATCATTTATGGTGTTTCATATTATTAATTAGCTTATTTAATAATCTAGATGATTTTCCTTTTGTGGGGAAGCTAGAATAAACATAGATTGTGGCTTTAAGTCTCACAAATATTCTAATAATCTTCTTCTAAAAGTATCTTAAAGAGTTATTAATGAGTTTTAGAATATTTAGATTTTATGAATTTTATATTTTTTTTTTTTACCTATACCTAGAATATATAATATATATATAATTATATATATATATATATATCTATATATATATATATATATATATATATATATATATATATAATATAGATATATATATATATAGATATATATATATATATATATATATAGATATTATATATATATATATATTATATATATATATATATATATATATATATATAATAATATATATATAGATATAAATATATATATATATATATATATATATATATCTATATATATATATATATAGATATATATATTTAATATATATATATTTTTAATATATATATATAAATATATATATATATATTTAATATATATATATTTTTTTAATATATATATATATATATATATATATATAATATATATATTTTTATATATATATAATTATATATTAATTATATATATATATATATATATATATATTATATATATATATATATATATATATATATAAAATAAAAATATAAAAAAAAAAAAAAAAAAAAATATATATATATATATAAAATATATATATAGGTTATAAATTGAATTTTATATAAATGCGTATATAGATATATGGTATATATACATATATTTGAGTTATATGTATATGGTTATCTACAAAAATATATAAAGAATTATATATATATACATAGAGGTATATATAAAGAGTTATATATACATAGAGGTATATATATAAAGTGTGATATATAACTAGGAAGTATACATTACTTTATAGGAGATGGAGATTTATATATAATATACTGTATATGCCTTATTAGTAAAAGAAGAAAAAAACAAAAAAGGAAACAACAGTAGTTACTGTTCGATGAACAATAACCAACATATGCCCGACCCCCCAATTCTCGTTTTTGCGGATACAACAACCAAAGATTTGATTCAAATCTTTCAAAATTCGAGCAAATCCTGACCATACTCGATCCAATCCCCTCAAGAATTCGTCAACTTGAGATTTAAATCTCATTGACATGGGATCCTTAACTGATCTAAACTCGAAAAACCTCCGAGTATATAAACGAATGAAAAAAATAGGGTTCCTCAAATTTTCCTATCAATACTTCACCAACTCTCGTGCCCCCAACACCTGAACCTCCCTAACAACCTGTCGCACGCCTACGGTCACCTGCAAGCCGTCGACGGCCGCCGCGTCGTCGGATTGCTATGAATTTTTGACCGCAAGTAGGGGATCTCCTGTTTTGAAGGTGTTCAGGTACCCTAAGTTCGACTTAGATATCTATATGGCTACTTGATAGTTTTTTGATCCATCGACTCCTACGTGTAGACAAAATGAACCTTTGATTAACCCGTCAAATGTAATTGATTAGCGCTGCTTAGATTTCTCTGTAAGTCGAGGTGAACTTCGACAAAACCTGTCCCAAACAGGACATAAGTTCGAACCCTATAGCACAACTTGGAAGGCAAATTACGGCCGACCTGTAAGAACGAAATCGTAAATCAGAATACTCTAGAGGGGGTGAATAGAGTAGGCAGCAGAATATTGCTAATTAAAAAACTCGTTAGCAGTTAGATCACAGATATAATTATAATCACAAAATAAATGACAGTAATAAAAGAGTGATCAGAAGGCAAACATAAACATCGAGATTTATACTGGTTTCCCTCTTGTGAGAACTAGTCCAGTCGGAAGAACTCAGCTTCCAGTTGAATCCACTATTGGAAAATTTCGTAAGTTTTCATACGAAGTCCTTGCAACTTCTACAAACGCGAGCTTTGATACGAAGAACTCGGCCAACTTCAATTATGAAGAGTCAATCTTCAATCAAGCCTCTGATTACAATCGCTCGAAACTTCTAGACCGCACCGTACTGGCAATCGACTAGAGAATTGTAACTGGCCTGGGATTTAAAAATAGAAGCTTTTTAGAACTCTTTGGAAGAAATGTAAGCTTTAGAAGAGAAGAGATTGAAAGTGAATTGGTGTTTTGAAATGATCGAAATCCTTCTCTATTTATAGTTTTTTCAAAGGCAGAACTCTGACAAAATTCGGGCAGAATTCGGACAGAACTATTGTAACAAACCGCAACTGAAGGGAGACCAAGTTCAAAATCAAACGTTCATATAACGTTTAACTTGGACGAACTCTGGCCGAGTTCTGTCAGGGTTTGGTCAGTTGATTTTGTGAAAAATAATTTTGGCTTTTTGAAAAAGTCCTTCAGAAGCTTTTTGTAAAAATAGATATTTTTCAAAACATAGGTCATTTTGAAAAGATAGGTTAGTTTTAAAAATATTTTTGGATAGCCTATTTGCCAGTACGACTTGGTGTACAATGTATTCCTAGACTCAATAAAATAAAAATTACATTGCTTTGAAGGAAATACTTCTGAGTGGTAAACAGCTTCGGTCTTGAACGGAGTAGTATCCATCTCTGATCAGTGTCCAAAACGTCTTAGTAATATCTGAATTGACTCATATTTATATCGAGACAGAGTTTGATCAATTATTAAATCAGGTTTGACCATGACCAATGGGCCAACAATCTCTCCAATTTTGATAATTGACAAACCTTGAACGATATAACATCTTGGTTTTGATCAATTCAAAAGTGTACCGAAAGTACCGAGAGAAAAATAAAAAAATTGTTCATAACCTGTATTCATGAGGATGTTAGATCTTTTTCTCCCCCGTTGTTACTTAGTAAAATATTTGCAAAGAGAAAGCTCCCCACAATAAATGCATAAGTAACAATCAGTGTAGAAACACAAAATATAAAAATATTCATCACAGGCATGGTATAAACATTTTAGGAAAATAAGAGAATTGAAATGATATAAACAACACAGGCATGGTATTTATCACAGGCAGTTTATATGAAGCATAAAGAAAATTGCTATAAAGTTGAAACAAATAAAATGCTAAGTTGAATAATAAACAAAGTAAAACATATGCCAAACTGAGGAATAAACATGTCTATGAAGAGTCACAAATCATATCCAAAATAAAGTGTACTGAATATCTTGGAATGTCGGAGCATTTTCAAGTAAACATAAGACAAAATAGACAGTCTCAAATAGTAACATCTCAGAAATCATCATCCTCATCCTCATCATCATCGGCTACAGCGCCAGCATGTCTAGAAGGACCAGCTCCAGAAGTGCCGGCTCCAGAAGTATGAGGAGTGGCACCAGAAGTACGATACCGATCGTATGCATTCTCTGGCTGAAACAGAGAGTGGACCGCCTCATCATCAATGCGGTAGCCAAAAACAGAAGGGTCTCGAGGTAGAGAGCTAGCAAAGTGATCCGTCTGTGCAAATCGCAGATCGACGAAGGAGTTGGCAATAGCCTGGAACGAGTCACGTTACGAAACTTATGTTCCCTGGAAGTGTCAACATAAAATGATTGTAGATCTGATAGCTGCTGGTGAATACCCTCAAAGGTCATAGGGTAAGACTGAGGAGGACCAGGTGCTATGGGAGTAGGTACATGAGGAACAGGTGCAGAAGGTGGAGGAACAGTGGCAATGCTGCGACGAGAGAGTTTGAGGAACTTAGGTTCAGGGTCCAGAGCACAAGTGGATAATTCAATATCGAATCTCTGAAAGATGCGTGGGATGATCATCGCATAAGAGTGGTTGCGATCTCTACCGCGATATCTACCCATCTGAATGATAGTCTTAGGGGCAGAAAAAAGAATCCCCTTAAGAATGTGATATAAAGCAGAAAGGTCAAGTGCAGTGACTCATCTTTTGAAGTAGATTTTGGAAGTAGAGTTGAATAGATGATCGATGTAATTCATAGTTAAACAAGTTCAAGTTATTAGCCTTGAACTTTCTAGGACGAGTGCGTGTGGGCGCACAAAGCTCATTCTTGAAGCTAACGAGAGTCATACCATCGGGAAATCGAAGTCAGTGATGTCATCGAGCGGTACACTTCGTTTGGAAGAACAAGGATTTCTGTTAGCGATTCATCATTGAACTCGATATCTATCCCGCCGACACGAGTTCTCACGGTAAAAGTGTCTAATACGAAATTACAGTAAAATAATCTAATGGCATTAGTAGCTATAGGGAATTGTAAGTAACAAAGTGATGTAACCCTAATGCCTTAAAGTAAGGACGGTGGTCAGAAAAGACAGTCCATTTGATCGGAGATCTGGTACAAATAGTACGCATAATGAAATCGCATACCAAAGTAGGGCTTAGTCGGGAGTTTTGAAATAAAACTTGTCCGATGCACCGTCATCCGATTGGATCAGAGAAAGAGGGAATTCGTATGCGGATCAGAAGATGCCTCTTCACTGGCATTGGTCTTCTTCCTCTTTGAAAGGATTGAATCCCTTAGGCATTCTATCCCAAAAACTAGAAACCCTAATAATTTGAAAGTGGAGGAGAGAAGGAATTATACCTTCTGAGAATCAGGTATGCTGTAGAGAACGACATTCTCCGCACGAATCTAAATTTTGGACAAAGATCTCCACGTGGATTGGAAGAAGGAAAGTGGAAAAGAGCTAGGGTTTTCAGGGTACGGCTGCTGCTATTTTGATAAGGTTTGGAAGAATGAATAAGAGGGGGCCTCGGGTTCTGACAGGTACATATATAATCCAGCCGAACTCTGGCCGAATTTGGACCGAACTCGGGCCGAATTCGCCAAGAGTTGCCTGGCTAAATATTAAAAAAATTATGGGGCCACATCTTTTTCATCAATTCGTTTTAAATATTTAATTCAGAGTTTAGTAATTTTAAATTTCAAATAATACTATTGATATTATTTTATAAATTAATATTCTTTACTCAGCATCTGTCTCAGATTAGCTGTAGGAGTACTGTCCCAGCTTACGGAGGTTCACCGGAGAACTCTTAAATACCGCTTCGTTTCGACCGTAGTCATGGTGACGGACAGACTCTTTTTAGGCTTGTCTCGAAAACAGTTAATGAGTATTAAAAATTAATTAATAAAACAAATTAATTAATATTATTGACATCTAAAATTCCTAATTCTCGACGTAAATAATTGAAACGATCTTCCGCTAGAGGTTTTGTGAGTATGTCAGCTAATTGATTCTGTGTGTCTATGTATACAAGATCTATTTCTCCATTTTGTTGATGATCTAGATTCTTAGTATGAGAGTGACATACTAGATTCTTAGTCAAATTAATAGAGTGACATACTAGATTCTTAGTCAAATTAATAGATTCTTAGTCAAATTAATAGAACTAGTGTTGTCACAGAAAATGGGTATGTGTGAGAAATATAATCCATAGTCTTCTAAAGTTTGCTTCATCCACAAAATTTATGCACAACAACGTCCTGCGGCGATATACTCAGCCTCGGTAGTTGATAATGCGACAGAATTTTACTTTTTGCTAAACCAAGAGACTGGAGATTTTCCTAGAAAATGACATGTCGCTAGTACCTTTTCTATCTATTTGCATCCGGCAAAATAAGCATCAGAATAACCGGTTAGGTCAAATGACGTAGTTTTGGGATAACATAAGTCGACAGAAGAAGTGCCTTTAAGGTATCGAAAGATACGCTTAACTATGCACAGATGTGATTCCTTAGGATTGGCTTAAAAATGTGCACACAAGCAAACACTGAACATAATGTCTGGTCGACTAGCAGTTAAATACAGTAAGCTACCGATCATACCCCGACACTTACGTATGTCGACGGGTTTGCCTTGTTCATCAGTATCAAGCTTGGTTGAAGTCGCCATTGGAGTGCTAAGTGGCTTGACTGCTTCCAGGTCAAACTTCTTTAATAGATCTTTTTGTGTACTTTGCTTGATTTATGAACGTCCCATCGTTGGTTTGTTTGATTTGCAGTCCGAAAAAGAATTTCAGCTCTTCCATTATGCTGATCTCAAACTCATTCTGCATACACTTTGAAAATTCTTGACAAAGAGATTCATCAGCAGATCCAAAAATAATATCATCTACATAGACTTGAATCAAAAGAATGTTGTTATTCAAAGATTTTACAAACAATGTAGTGTCAACATTTCTTTTGAAAAACCGTTATCAAGTATAAAAGAGCTTAGACGATCGTACCAAGCACGAGGGGCTTGTTTCAAACAGTATAAGGCTTTCTTTAACTTGAAAACATATTCAGGATATTTGAAATCAGTAAAACCGGGAGGTTGAGCTACATAAACTTCTCTTTTATAAAACCATTTTAAAATGCGCTTTTGACATCCATTTGAAATAACTTGAAATTATGAAAACATGCAAATGCACATAACATGCGAATGGATTCTAATCTCGCAATTGGGGCATAAGTCTCATCGTAGTCGATACCTTCTTCTTGATTGTATCCTTGAGCTACGAGTCGAGCTTTATTACGAGTCACTAAACCATTCTCGTTCAGTTTGTTTCGGAATACCCATCGGGTGCCAATGACCGGATGATCAATGGGCTTGGGAACAAGTTCTCAAACTTAATTCCGTTCGAATTGGTTTAATTCCTCTTACATAGCATCTAACCAAAAATTATCACTACATGCTTCTTCAATATTTTTAGGTTAAAACTGCGAAACAAAAGCAACATAAGAAGCTATATCTTATTAGAGGAACGAGTACTTACACCTTGGTAATCTCACCAATTACCAAGTCCTTTGGATGATCGGCCAAGAATCTCATCTCCTTTGGTGTAGCCTCAGGATTGCTGGTTCCTGCTTCTTTGCTTGAAGACTCAGCTGGTTCTTGGTGTAAAGGTTTTGCAGCAGCTGTACTTGGTGTAATCATGTCTTCAATGTCATCATCGTCTAAGTGTTGATTTATGTCACGACCCGCCCCCTAGAGTAAGGGCACGAGAACGTAACAACGCCCAGCCTACGCTGTAGTGTCGGCGGTAGAACGCTGTCCTAGGTCACAACATCTAACAATATAAAGGTAAGCAATTTATACTCCCCGAATGGGGGTGACATAGCAGAAAATAAACTCAATCACAACTAAGGAAGAAGAAGCACGATATGATAAAGAACTCAAGGAAAATACAGATAATCAAATAGTCTAAGATAACATCTCAGCAGATATCCAGAGTACAAGGTCTCAGCTACTGAATATGAAAGAATATACAACCCAGATCTCAAGGACAGAAATAAAGTCTAACTACTAGTCTCAAGACAACATAATTAAGATAAAGCCTAACTAAGCTAGTCTAGGCAGTAGGGTAAAGTCGTCAGCTAGAGCTGTCCTGCAGAAGGTATCCACACAGGCCTCCTCCTCGTACTCTGTAATATTTTCAACAGGTCCAGTCAGGACAGGAGCGAGCACAATACATCTCAACAGTTCATAGCAGGTTAGAAAATATAATCATGCAGTAAAGTAAGATATAGATACTAAAGGAAATACAGTATATAAACAGAGAGAGAGTTGTAATAGAAATATCTACTATAAATAGAGACTAACAGTGGCTAGTGAGTCAGAGTACAATATAGACATGTAAATGGAATAGGATGATTCTGATGCTACACTATGGAAGGATTCTGATGCTACACTACTTGGATATTATTACATGTCTACTTCTACTCCTCCGTACCCCCAATCAATACACAAGGATCCAACCAGGTTATATTATGATTCTATGTAACGGCCCCCGAAGGGTGGTACATAGTAGTCCCATAAATAGGAATTCTAGGAAACCCAATAAATGGGATAAGGATTCAAGAAAAACTCTGTGATCATAAGAGTATATGTCACAAGTGATCAAAGAACCAATGAAGCATAGTGATACGCCATGTAAGTGAAAGGCACAGAACATGTAGTACCCGATGCTTCCTGAAGGGATAACATCTCAAGAAGGGATCCATATAGTACTAATCCATGTGACAACGTGACAGTATCAAGTAAAGTAATTTAATGCAAGAAAATAATTCTGAGTGTCCGGATGAAATGTACTGTCCGAAGAGAGGTGTCTGGCTCCTAATCAGAACAGCACAAGTCACAACAAGTCTAAAATGATAACAAGATGCAATTCAATGCATTCTAAATGAATCTAGGTCAATCTAGGCCAAAGTCAACCCTTGGTCAACTCTGGTCAACCCTAGAAGTCAAACTAGGTCAACTACGGTCAAACTAGGTCCAACAAGTCTAAACTACGTTAAACAAGCCCATACTAGCCTAACTAGTCTATTCTAAGTCTAACAAGACTACACAAGTCAAACTAGACTCTATACTGGCACACAGATACACCCATAGGCTAAGAGCCCTAGGCTATAGGCTATATCATGCCTAAGCCAAACCACAAACACATGACCACATGATAATATTTTTCTCTAAAATAATATAATACACATATAGCCATACCACACAATCTAATATAGAATACACATATTAACATATAGGCTCCCATGTGTATACCACACAACATTATATGTCAAATACACATATATATAGATACATATACACTGATGTCTTATATATGATACTTATTATTATATATATATATTTTTTCACCGAAGAGTGTCCACTTTATTGATCAAAACAGGAGTTCCCAGTTGAGGTACATCAAAGGAGAAAACAAAGTAAAAGAAAAGCAGACGACTAAAAGAGATCTTCAGTGTGTGAGCAACGGATCAGAATCTTCTTAACCTGTCGCCTAACTTCAGCTATCAACTGGGAGGAAGTGAAGGAGTATGCTTCATACCGCCATTTGTTGCGGTTTTTCCACAAAACCCAACATATAGCACCAACGACCAATTGTTTAGCATGCTTCTGACGCCTTCTCCAAACACTGGAATCGCTGTAGCATATCCCTCGACTGGAACGAATGCCAAGCATCGATTTATAATGACCCCAAACCAAAGAAGCCAGGTCGCCATCGCCAAATATATGAACCACCGTCTCGCCATTCGGGTTAGCACAATAGTGACATGCCGAAGCCATAGAATATCCAAGCTTTTGGATATTGTCTATAGGAAGCTTGTTGAATATGATTCTCCATAAAAGAAAGGACCACTTAGACGGCATACACTAATTCCATATGTTTTTGAAATGAGACAGTTGGGGGAATTGTCGACGAATATGATTCCAGGCCGAAGTGATCGAAAATTTATTGGACGGGCTAGGAGTCCAAGAAAGAATTCCTTGCTCCTCCATGATGTAGTCATCTCCCAGTCTTCTACCCCGAATTATACGCTTCCAAACATGGGATGTAGCAGAAGTAAGCTCGACATGTTGAGGTTGGGTGAAAGAGCAATACTTGGCCTTCATATAGCTAGCCCACAGTGAGTTTGTAGCACGGAGTTTCCACCAAATTTTTACTGTCATAGCGTCAAGAACATCACTCAACCTTCGAACGCCTAGACCCCCTCCACTGTAGGCCTAGCCACCCGCTCCCATTTAAGCCACGATCTCTTCGGCATACCATCTTTAGAACCCCATAGGAAGCTATCAAACATACTTTCTATTCGATTCAGAACCGAAATAGGCGGGTTACTAGCAGATAGACAATGAACAGGCATTGATGATAGGACCGATTTAATAAGAACCAATCGGCCACCATAGGATAAATGTTTGTTGTTCCATCCTGATATCCTCGCCTGAATTTTGCTTACAAGTTCATCGTACATAGAAGCATTTCGTCTTCCTGCCATGATAGGGCAACCCAGATATACCATGGAGCTATTTTGAATTTGAAACCCCGTCATCCGCTGTAGGTCATTGGCTTTGCGATGTGATATCTTGTCCGAGAGCATCATGGCTGATTTAGTTGCATTAACTCGTTGGCCGGAGTTAGCTTCATATCTGTTAAGCACCTACATGAGCATATGCACCGAACGTTTGTCCGCACCCGAAAAGATCAACAAGTCATCTGCATAAGCAAGATGAGAAACCCTAGGACACCCTCTAGGAGAGTAATAACCAGAGAAAGATATCCTGTTGTTGAGCTGGACGAGGCTTCTACTAAGAGCTTCAGAAGCAATAATGAACAGTGCTATCGCCTTGTCGAATACCACAATTGCCTTTAAAGAACCCCGATCTCTCCCATTGATAAGAGTAGAGAACCAATTATTGTCGAGCAAATGCAAAATCAGGGTTCTCCATTCATCATTGAAACCAAATTGCTTCATGACTCGCAGGAGAAAAGCCCAGTTGATCCTATCATATGCCTTGCTCATGTCTAGTTTGATAGCCAAATTCCCTCCCCAATGTTTATGATCAATAACCGATATCATTTCTTGAGCTAGGATAATATTGTCGACTATTTCTCTGCCTCTCACGAATCCACTTTGCTCAGGAGAGATAATGCGTGGTAAAACATCTACCAATCTTCTAGCCAACAATTTTGAAAAAAATTTTATTGACAAAATTGCATAGACTTATAGGGCGGTAATCAGTAAAAGATTGCGGATGCTTTGATTTTGGAATAGGAAGCAAAAAGGTGCTAGTAATAGCTTTAGGCAAAGCAAAGCCGTCAAGAAATAAACATACCGCATCCATGATGTCTTTGCAAACAATAGGCCAGCACGTCAAAAAGAAAGATCCGGTGAAGCCGTCCGGTCCCGAGGAGCTAGACGGGTCCAGACTCTTGACAGTCTCCAGCAACTCGTCCATAGTCGGCTTGGCAGTCAAGGCCATGTTATCCTCATGAGTCAGGATCGAGGGGATGTGTTCAAAGTAATCTTCGTCCATAACGGAATGAGGAGACGTAAAAGTCTTACTATAGTGATCATTGGCTTCCTTTTGAATGTCCTCAAGAGAGGAAAGAACAGTACCATCAGAGGCTTTGATATGATGTATATGAAGGCGATTAAGTTTAGATGACACACAAGAATGATAAAATTTTGTGTTCTTGTCACCATCCTCATCCCATTTGATGCGGGCCTTTTGCTTCCAGTATGCGTCTTCAATGCGAAGACGTTGTTTCAGATGAGCCCGAGCTAGTAGCCACTGTGGTCTTAAGGATGGATCCGCTTCATAATCTGCTTCGATGGAAGTAACAGCGTCTTCAGCTTTTTTAACCTCTTGGAAAATGTCACCAAACGTGGCCCGACTCCACGTCGAAAGAGCCCTTCTCGTGGCTCCAAGTCGAAGACCAATACGAACAAGGCTATTACAGTGATTAATAGAGAGCCATGCATCCTCAACCACAGTTAAGAAGTCCCCATGATCCTTCCAGAAATGAAGAAAGCGAAAAGGCCTAGGTGTAGTAGGCTTCTCACTTTCAATAGACAGGAGAATAGGAGAATGATCAGATTCCGATCTATTCAATGGTAGATGTTGTCAAAGGAGCCCAAGCTAGCCACTTATGATCAAGCAAAACCCTGTCCAGACGCGAACCCATCTTAGGTGACCCACATTGTCTGTCCACCCATGTATAGCGATTACCAACATATGGAACTTCAGTAAGGCCTGCTGCCACTTGAAACTCGACAAACTCCTTGATAGATATAGAACATGGAGGAAGACCCCCAAACTTCTCCTCCGAGCTCGTAATCGCATTGAAATCTCCACAAACCAGCCAAGGAAGATTCCAACGTTGTCGGGCCAAAAGTAACTGTTGCCAAAGAACCCTGCGACCCTCCTTCGTACTACTACCATGCACAGCCGTCAGTAAAGAAGTCTCGGGGAAGAGAGGAGAGGAGACAGTAACAGAAAGACATTGGTCAGATGAATCAACCACTGAGAGCAAAGATCCAGAGCGAGCCATAATCCAGATATTCCCTTTAGAGTTGCAGTAAGAGCTCTGAAAGCCCAGTTTGAGTTGAAAAGAAAGAAGCTTCGCAGGCTGCACTTTAGGTTCAATAATAATGACGATAGGAACTTTATTCGTACGACATAAGGATTTGAGTCTTTTAAAAGCCATTTGATTGGCTATCCCCCGAATATTCCAACTAAGGATCTTAGTCATTAAGGGAGGAGGAGGAGAGAGGAGTTGTTGTGACCTTAGTGCTGATCGGAGGATATGGGTGGTGGCTGGGGGAGGTGCCTTCTTTTTCTTCTGTCCACCTGGGACAGCTGGAGGGAGCGGGAGTTGAGTCTCTTCCGCCTGGAGACCTGAATCGGGAGGGAGGCCATCTGGTTCCTGATCCCCTGAGAAGCGTCAGATGGGCATGCAGGGTCGACAGTTGCCTCTGAGTCTTCAGCTTAGACAGAAGGGTCTGCTTGATCAGCAGCCTCTACTTCGTCAGCCCAGGATCGGAGTTCTCCTTCCTCCAACGCCTCAGGGTGAGTAGGAGGGTTTGAAGATGGTTGTAAGCGAGGCGATAAAGGTTGAAGAGGAGATAAAGTTGGAGAAGTGACGGCGCAGACAGTTGATGTCGGTACCAAATCGGGACGCGAGCCGCCAATAGCGAGAGCTTCATTAGCTGACGTGTCCTGCATGTTACCCAATGGCGGTTGGGCAGTAATTGCCTGTGCAGAGTCATAATGGTCTGATTGGACACCCGTCCCCCGTCATCATTAATGACAGGAGCATTAGTATGAAGATTGGATGGTTCTCCTCTTTCCATGTTACTTTGCCCATTACCGGAAGTATTGATAGCCTCCACCACGATCTTTATTTTTCTGTTGTGAGGGGTTTACCTGATTTGTAGATAGTGATTTGCAGGCATCTTTCTTATGGCCTTGGTACTTGCAGATCGAACAGAACGTCGGGATGTGTTCATATTCTACCTTTTGAAGTATAGTGCGGCCACTAGGCAAGTTTATACGAATCACCGGAGGGAGAGGCTTACTAGCGTCAACTTCAACGAAGACACGAGCCGTACTAGGGCGAGAAAATTCTTCTGTAGCTTTGTCCAATTTCAGCGGGGTTCCAATACCAAGCACTATAGAGAAAAGTGTTTTGGCAAACAGCTGATGTGGCAATCCTGGGAGAGAAACCCATGTTGGAGCCAAAGGAGACTCGTGAGAGGCGTTGAAGTCCTTCGACCAGCGAAATACCCGCATAGGGGCTCGCAAAACGTACCACGTCTCCCTTGCCCGCAGCCGGAGAAAGTCAGCCTCAAGAGAAGGCCGAATAATGATATGTTTAGGGTCAATGACACCTACCTTGACTTCGCCAGCAAACTGAAACCCCATGAAGGCTTTTCGGATCACGTCGATCGGAGGTCGGGCATGGGAAAACTTCCCAATTAAGGCAAACCGGAATGGTTGGATCAGAATCTGTTCATCTTCCTCCGAGAAGGAGACGACAGGAACTCCCTTTGAAAAGGATGGAGAGCGGATGGAGATTAGCTGCGGCGCCGATGTCACACCAACCGCCTCCGCAAAAGTTTTGGACGCCATGAAAACCGCTGGAAGCTACGATGGTCAAGAGATCCAACCGTAGAAGAAGACGCCGGCCCGGCCAAAGGCCAAGCCGGAGTCGGTGGAATTAGGGTTTTCACAACGCGGCGCTCTTCACAGGAGAAGAGAACGCATTTTTTTTTATATATGGCAATAGGAAGAAAATAGGGGATACATTTTCAGTCTTCAAACAGTCCATATCAAACCAGATTTTAGTCCCAACATTCAACAAATTTTAGTTATCAGTCCAGGACATTCAAACCCAGAATTGATCCCAATTCAATACACAAATCAACCCAAACTCAACACATAGTTAGTAAACATATAGAAAAAGTATATAGGATCTAAAACACATAAGTAGAAGCATTAACATGGTTAAAATAGCTGCCAAGGTTCACATTTGAAAATCTGGAATCAGTGAATATTATGTCACAGTGAAGTGGGGGTTAATACTCGGGTTAGGGAATGAAATCAATTCATGATTGAGAAGAACCTGTGTACCATATCAGTGAACATGTGTACAATGATATGCAAGCCTAGAAAACATAGACAGTAGGGCATGTGTTGAACCTGGAACAATGTAATAATAGGACTGCAATGCATCTCAGGAAATAGGAAGGGAAATCAGTAGCTAGTCCTGCATTTCGAAAACTCAACACCAAGTCCAAAACCTCATTCTCAATCCATAAAGCCAAAATCGAATGAGACACTGCATTAACATAAATCAACAATCATGTGGGGATCAAAAATCAGTGAAAACATCAAATAACAGGGAATTAATGTTGAGGAATTAGAAAGAAACAAGTGTATCAGCTACATGTATCAGTGAGCATGCCATTTAACCCAAATCGAAACCAAATTCACATCAAAAACTAACTAATCATGCAAACTAAATCTAACATATATAATTTGACATGTTTAGGATCTATATTAGAAATTAAAATATGTATTAAATATTTAAAACTGAAATGAACAGAGAAACCATTAATACACTGCACACACACAGTGTGTACCCTGTGCACGCTCGATATCGTGTTCGACAAGACACGAGAGGTCGTGTCACTTGGGGGACCCCGTGTCAGTGGTTGCCCAATACGTGTGTCGAGTATCACTCGTCCACGTGGCGTGTGCTACACGCAAACGTATCCGAGTAGCAAGGCAGCTACAGTGCCTGTGCACGCGCACGCGCGACAGCGTGTTCCCATGTCTGTGGTGACTCGACCCGACACAAAAACCACACCAAGACACAAGAAACTCATAAGCAATGTAAAAACCTAATTTCCTATTCATTTACATTCCTAAAAATCAAACGAAATGTCCATTAGGGCATTTCATCAAACACTTGCACCATAGGACTGATACGTGTCCAAATGGGACACGAAATGGACACGAAATTTAGGGTTAACTATTCCTACATTTAGGTTAGCCCTAGGGCGTCCTAGTTATGTAATAAAATCACAACTCTATGGTGTAGAATAAAATTTACCTATAGGTTGTAAATCCTCCAA
This sequence comes from Iris pallida, assembly GCA_029216955.1. NCBI lineage: Eukaryota > Viridiplantae > Streptophyta > Magnoliopsida > Asparagales > Iridaceae > Iris > Iris pallida. The sequence goes on from JANAVB010031617.1 coordinate 53,554,243, forward strand.
AAACTCCAAAAAGGGGTGTTCCTCTTGATAGCCAAACTTCCCCAAATTGATTTAAATCTGAGAATAATATATACCAACAGCAAGAAAACTATATTTAGAACCTAATGAAATTTGTTTGAGGGAAAAAAGAGCTAAAATGGAATTTCTATGGATTTGTGAAGATGGAGGCTCACCTCTTTCCAAAGCTTGTGAAATTCTAAGGAGGCTAGCCCTAATGGAGGAGATTATTTATAGGGTGGTAATCCCTAGGACTAGGTGGCCGGCCACTAAGGATTGGGTTAGGGTTAGGTTCACATGGCTAATGGATTGGGCTTAGTCATTAGTCAATGGTTCAAATCACAAGTCATGACTTGTGTCTAAAAGCCTTCTATTCTAACTCTATTTCCTAATTGATTTTAATAACTAGAATATGGTTAACTCAAATTAACCTAGGGTCTCATAATCTAACCAAGTCCAACTCAACTAGGGTTAGCTTACCAAGTCAAAGCTAGTCAAAGTCAACCTAGTCAACCTTTATTCAAACAATTCCAAAATAATTCCTAAAATTCCCATAAATTCAAATAAATTCTAATAAATCCTAAAATGACCAAAATACCCTCTAGGCTAAAATGTACTAATTAAACATCCTAATCACATAGCTAGGCTCTAGGTCAACAGTCTCCAAGGTTACACTAGCCAAACACCAAAATCATAAGTCATGATTTAAATAGTTTTTAAAAAAATGATTAAAATTTACCAAAAATCATATTATTAATTAAATATCATAATTAAATAAGTTAAAACACAAAATTTCAAAATTATCCTCTTCTGGAAAAACTGGGTGTTACAATCCTACCCACTTTATAAAAATTTCGTCCTCGAAATTAAGATGGTCGCACCCCTTCTAGGTTAAGCCCCCAGCAATCATAGTCTCAGAAACCTATTTAAATCATACAGTTGGAAGGTGTAACCTATGGGGTCATGGCATGTAGTATCAGTCTGGGGTCTCATCTAGTTACACCAATATGCTACAGTACTAGGCGATCACAAGGTATCAAAACATACAAGCAAGGAATGAATCAAATATTCTCAAAAAGGGATACTAAGGTTAGGTCAAAACTCACCTCCAGCTAGGTCTGAGAACTAGAACTCCCTCCTGGAAGCAGGGCCCTGGTTGGGGCAGGTATATCAGGACAGTGCTGCACCCAGTGTACAGCTGACCCACAGAATAGGCACAATCCTAGTCTCTTTCTACAGAAGTTCCACTTATGTCCAGACTTCTTACAGTAGGCACAGATAGGCTCTGGCTCAGCTGGCCTCTGCTGGACAGGAGACTGGGCTGGGTATGATGATATAGGCTGGATATATGGGTACTCCTCAAACTCTGGGTAGGACTGGGTACTGCTCCTCGCCCTCTTGGAGCTAGGCTCTCCCCTGGAAGCACAGAGTCCCGCAGACGTAGCAACCTCTGGGTTTGCTCCCTCATGGCCTCATCATGAACTCTCTGTGACTCCAACAACCTTTCTTAGAAATATCCAAACACCTAGGCTGCATCAAGTAACAAACCTCCGGGTGGTACAGTATGGAGTACCATCCCAAGGGGTAGGGAAAGGCTTTCGGTCTCAGGCAAATCTGCAGCTCTTTCCTGAACGACAGAAGATGAAGGAAGACTCTCTGGCGAGGCTACCACCATCTCCTCAATGGCAGGAGGTGCCACCACCCCTGATCAGATAGAGGGATCACTACCTCCTGAACAGTAGGAGGTGGAAGCACACTCTCAGTAGCTGCAGCTGCTCTCAGGCGACGGGCTCGGGTCATGGGTGCCATACTGGAAAGGAAAAACAACAATCATCAAGGTTGTAAGGCAGTCTACCATCCTATCTGAAAACTGGTGATTATCAAAAATAAAATAAAATAATAAAGGGGTATTATATAAAAAAATCAAAATCCAAAATTTAAGGAACGAAAGTCAATAGCATTGAAATCCAAATCATGATATATAGAGAATGTGTTAAAGAGGGAAAAGCTAGCATTATGTAAGGGTTATGTGGTTTGTGTGAAATATACATAAAATTATATAAGAGGATTTGTGTCTCAACTATAGCTATCATGTTACACTATTCATGGCATATTGGTTAAACAGTCTACAAGGCACAAGCTATTTACTCATAACATGCACGGCTAACCGTATATATGTATACCTATATGTATAGAGAGGTAGAGATTTAATTGCATCTACATACATTATAACATGTATACAGAACTAATATATATATATATATATCTTTATAGCTATATGAACATAACATAGAGATGAAGGGTTAGGTTTTCATGGCAGTTGTGAACATTAGTGTAGGGTGTCAAGTGTACATGGGTTAAAACTTGAAATAAAGGGTTCATCATTCAGCTTAGTTCAATATTACATATTAAATCTGAAATTGAACTACACATTTGTAAGCAATAAAAAATGTTAACATGTATTCAGTTTTTAAAATTTTGGAAAAATTCGAACATCAAAACTAACTCAATGTTTACCTCAACCTAACATGTAAGAGTATAAAACCTAACATTATACACCTACACACAACAATGTATACGGCTCAAACATTACTATTAAAGAAAACTGCACATTGACTAATCACTTAGAATTCAGACTTAAAGGGTTAATATGTACACAGTCTCAGGTTTGACAAATTCAACACAAAACTCAACCAATCTCAACAAATTTTCTTTAAGACTTGAAACCCTGCATGTAACATACATGTGCAGTAATGTAAACAACAACTAATAACATGAAATTTAAATTAAATTTACGAAATTAATCTGGAAAACGGAGAACTAGTCACTGATACTGTCCTATATTAGAATTATTGGGATTTGAGAAATTAACATCAACACATTAAAATGCATTTAGATAGGTGGGTAATCAAGTGTAGCATGCATACGTGTCAGGCAAGCACCTGTGTCCACTACATATATATATATATATATATATATATATATATATATATATATATATTAAGGTAATACAAGAAATAATGGCAAGAAGAAAATAATGATAAAATTTGTTCTGTTTATCTGTTTAAAAGAAGGAACCATTTTGAAACCAGAGTTATAATATCAAATCTAAGTCAAGGTCTAGCAAAATCATTGATTCATTACATTAGGAAGAAATTTATAGCAAGAAGTTACACAAGGTTTATAATAACAGCTAAGCCACTCCTACTCCTAAGTTATTTAATGATGGGGTACAATTTACAACGACAGAATGGTACGATAGAGATGATATTTAAAAACATTCTCAAGATATAATCTGATAATCATATGCGTCTGTCCCAAAATCATGTTACTCAGAGTCCTTCCATGCCAGTAAGCAAGGCTGCGATAAACGATAGGTTCCATAACTGGGGAATGCACCTCTATAATCATGTCGTCTGAAATTTTCGCTATGCCGACTAGTATAGCTGCGAGAAATTCCAAATCTCAAAACCAAGATACGTACATCCGAAGTCAGATCTCTATGTTTCCGCCACGTCAGCTAATATGGCTACGATAAACTACAGGTTCCATAATCAAGTAGACGTTTTACCATCCTTGTATTTCTGTCAACATATGTTATCAGAAAAATATCGTAACTCAGGCCTTAAAATTCATCTCGATAGGAAAATTAAATCAACAATGATCCAACAAAATCAATTTCAGTAATCAAGGAGTGAGAGCAACAAAATAAGGGAAATGATTCAAATTGAAGTTTAAATAAGATTCTCAAGGGTCGTCCCAGGAATCTCTCAAGGAATCCTAACTGTGATTGAGTACCTTCAAAATATATCCTAATCCTACTGCAGGCTGTAGTGATACTCTAGTTCGAATATCACTACATAAACTTGACCTACATGGGCCACCACTAAAAATGTGTCACGACCCGCACCCTAGAGTAAGGGCACGAGAACGTAACAACGCCCAGCCTACGCCGCAGTGTTGGTGGTAGAACGCTGTCCTAGGTCACAACATCTAACAATATAAAGGTAAGCAGTTTATACTCCCCGAATGGGGGTAACATAGCAGAAAATAAACTCAATCACAACTAAGGAAGAAGAAGCACGATATGATAAAGAACTCAAGGAAAATACAGATAATCAAATAGTCTAAGATAACATCTCAGCAGATATCCAGAGTACAAGGTCTCAGCTATTGAATATAAAGAATATACAACCCAGATCTCAAGGACAGAAATAAAGTCTAACTACCAGTCTCAAGACAACATAAGTAAGATAAAGCCTAACTAAGCTAGTCTAGGCAGTAGGGTAAAGTCGTCAGCTAGAGCTGTCCTGCAGAAGGTATCCACACAGGCCTCCTCCTCGTACTCTGTAATATTTTCAACAGGTCCAGTCAGGACATGAGCGAGCATAATACATCTTAACAGTTCATAGCAGGTTAGAAAATATAATCTTGCAGTAAAGTAAGATATAGATACTGAAGGAAATGCAGTATATAAATAAAGAGAGTTGTAATAGAAATATCTACTATAAATAGAGACTAACAGTGGCTAGTGAGTCAGAGTACAATATAGACATGTAAATGGCATAGGATGATTCTGATGTTACACTATGGAAGGATTCTGATGCTACACTACTTGGATATTATTCACATGTCTACTTCTACTCCCCCGTACCCCCAATCAATATACAAGGATACAACCAGGTTATGTTATGATTCTATGTAACAGCCCCCGAAGGGTGGTACATAGTAGTCCCATAAATGGGGATTCTGGAAAACCCAATAAATAGGATAAAGATTCAAGAAAAACTCTGTGATCATAAGAGTATATGTCACAAGTGATCAAAGAACCAATGAAGCATAGTGATACGCCATGTAAGTGAAACGCACAGAACATGTAGTACCCGTTACTCTCTGAAGGGATAACATCTCAAGAAGGGATCCATATAGTACTAATCCGTGTGACCAACGTGACAGTATCAAGTAAAAGTAATTTAATGCAGGAAAATAATTCTAAGCAGGATATGAAATGATCAGAGAATGTACTGGCATGTATCTGAGTGTCCGGATCAAATATACTGTCGGAGGAGAGGAGTCTGGCTCCTAATCAGAACAGCATAAGTCACAACAAGTCTAAAATGATAACAAGATGCAATTCAATGCATTCTAAATTATTCTAGGTCAATCTAGGCCAAAGTCAACCCTTGGTCAACTCTGGTCAACCCTAAAAGTCAAACTAGGTCAACTACGGTCAAACTAGATCCAACAAGTCTAAACTAGGTCAAACAAGCCTATACTAGCCTAACTAGTCTATTCTAAGTCTAACAAGACTACACAAGTCTAACTAGACTCTATACTGGCACACAGATACACCCATAGGCTAAGAGCCCTAGGCTATAGGCTATATCATGCCTAAGCCAAACCACAAACACATGACCACATGACAATATTTTTCTCTAAAATTCCACGTGCCCCATGCTACTCGGGTCAGAGCGTAAGCTAGTGATGCTTTCGGCTACTGGACTCTCGCCATCTAGGGTAATATAATACACATATAGCCATACCACACAATCTAATATAGAATACACATATTAACATATAGGCTCCCATGTGTATACCACACAACATTATATGTCAAATACACATATATATAGATACATACACACTGATGTCTTACATATGATACTTATATATATATATCTCAAATACATATAATATATATTATATATATATATATATATATATATAGAAAAAAGGGGGACACATGGGCTCATGTGTCATGTGTGTGTGTGTGTGGAAGACATGCGTGTGCAAGAGGGCATGTGTGTTCAAGTGTGTGTGTGAGACATAGACATGTGAGTGTGGAGTCAAGTGAGGATGTGTTTGCAGGAAAAACAGGGAATTATCACTGTGCAATGCAAAACAGTGAGTGAGAGAGTGAAACAGTGTGGAGGGTGTGCAAGGGGTCAACCTAGGAATAGTGTACACCTGAGAACAGAAAATAGTGAGTGAGTGAAAGGGGATCAGTAGCTAACATGTATATGGAAATAGGAAAAAATAGGGGATACATTTTCAGTCTTCAAACAGTACATATCAAACCAGATTTCAGTCCCAACATTCAACAAATTTTAGTTATCAGTCCAGGACATTCAAACCCAGAATTGATCCCAATTCAATACACAAATCAACCCAAACTCAACACATATTTAGTAAACATATAGAAAAACTATATTATGATCTAAAACACATAAGTAGAAGCATTAACATGGTTAAAATAGCTGCCAAGGTTCACATTTGAAAATCTGGAATCAGTGAAATATTATGACATAGTGAAGTGGGGGTTAATACTCAGGTTAAGGAATAAAATCAATTCATGATTGAGAAGAACTTGTGTACCATATCAGTGAACTTGTGTACAGTGATATGCAAGCCTAGAAAACATAGACAGTAGGGCCTGTGTTCAACCTAGAACAATGTAATAATAGGACTGCAATACATCTCAGGAAATAGGAAGGGAAATTAGTAGCAAGTCCTGCATTTCGAAAACTCAACACCAAGTCCAAAACCTCATTCTCAATCCATAAAGCCAAAATCGAATGAGACATTGCATTAACATAAATCAACAATCATGTGGGGATCAAAAATCAGTGAAAACATCAAATAACATGGAATTAATGTTGAGGAATTAGAAAGAAACAGTGTATCAGCTACATATATCAGTGAGCATGCCATTTAACCCAAATTAAAACCAAATTCACATCAAAAACTAACTAATCATGCAAACTAAATCTAACATATAATTAGACATGTTTAGGATCTATATTAGCAATTAAAACATGTATTAAACATTTAAAACTGAAATGAACAGAGAAATTAATACACTGCACACACACACAGTGCGCACCCTGTGCACGCTTGATATCGTGTCCGACACGACACGAGAGGTCGTGTCACTTGGTGGACCCCGTGTCAGTGGTTGCCCCAACACGTGTGTCGAGTATCACTCATCCACGTGGCGTGTGCTGGGCACAAACGCACCCGAGTAGCAGGGCAGCTACAGTGCCCGTGGACGCGCGCGCACGATAACGTGTTCCCGTGTCTGTGGTGACTTGACACGACTCAAAAATCACACCAAGACACAAGAAACTCATAAGCAACGTAAAAACCTAATTTCCTTTTTTACATTCCTAAAAATCAAACGAAATGCCCATTGGGGCATTTTATCAAACCTTGCACCATAGGACTGATACGTGTCCAAATGGGACACGAAATGGACACAAAATTTAGGGTTAACTATTCTTTACGGTTAGGTTAGGCCTAGGGCATCCTAGTTATGCAATAAAATCAGAATTCTATGGTGTAGAATGAAATTTACCTATAGGTTGCAAATCCTCCAAAAACTCCAAAAAGGGGTGTTCCTCTTGATAGTCAAACTTCCCCAAATTGATTTGAATCTGAGAATAACATATACCAACAGCAAGAAAACTATATTTATAACCTATTGAAATTTGTTTGAAGGAAAAAGGAGATAAAATAGAATTTCTATAGATTTGTGAAGTTGGAGGCTCACCTCTTTCCAAAGCTTGTGAAATTCTAAGGAGGCTAGCCCTAATGGAGGAGATTATTTATAGGGTAAGAATCCCTAGGACTAGGTGGCCGACCACTAAGGATTGGGTTAGGGTTAGGTTCACATGGCTAATGGATTGGGCTTAGTCATTAGTCAATGGTTCAAATCACAAGTCATGACTTGTGTCTAAAGGCCTTCTATTCTAACTCTATTTCCTAATTGATTTTAATAACTAGAATATGGTTAACTCAAATTAACCTAGGGTCTCATAATCTAACCAAGTCCAACTCAACTAGGGTTAGCTTACCAAGTCAAAGCTAGTCAAAGTCAACCTAGTCAACCTTCATTCAAACAATTCCAAAATAATTTCTAAAATTCCCATAAATTCAAATAAATTCTAATAAATCCTAAAATGACCAAAATACCCTCTAGGCTAAAATGTACTAATTAAACATCCTAATACTTTGCTAGGCTCTAGGTCAACAGTCTCAAGGTTACACTAGCCAAACACCAAAATCATAAGTCATGATTTAAATAGTTTTAAAAAAATGATTAAAATTTACAAAAATCATATTATTAATTAAATATCATAATTAAATAAGTTAAAACACAAAATTTCAAAATTATCCTCTTCTAGAAAAATTGGGTGATATAATTTAACTCATCAAACTTGACATTGATTGATTCTTCGATGATCATGGTTCTTTTGTTGAAGACTCTGTATCCTTTGCTTTTTGCTGCATAACCTAAAAATATACCTTCATCGACCTTTTCATCAAATTTACTCAGATTGTCTATAGTATTAAGAATAAAGCATTTACAACCAAAAATCTTGAAATATGAAACATTGGGTGTTCTATCAAACCATAGTTCAAAGGGAGTCTTCTTCGATATAGGTCGAATTAGAACCCTATTGAGAATATAGCACACTGTATTAACAGCTTCAGCCCAAAATTATCTAGGTAGACTAAACTGGTTTAACATTACTCTAGCCATTTCAGATAGAGTTCTGTTCTTATGTTCCATAACTCCATTTTGTTGAGGAGTCCTAGGACAAGAAAATTCATTCAAATAACCGTGTGTGTGTCACAAAATTGCTTGAATTCTGCATTCTCAAATTCGTCGCCATGATCACTATGAATGCGAGTAATCATGAACCTTTTTCATTCTGTACTTTCTTGCAAAAGGTGACGAATTCTGATAATGCATCATTCTTGCGTGCAAGAAAATATACCCATGTATATCTAGAGAAATTATCTACAATGACAAATGCATATAACTTACCACCTAGGCTAGCAATTCTACTTGGTCCAAATAAGTCCATATGCAACAGTTGTAGAGGTCTAGTGGTACTTACAACGTTCTTGGATTTAAATGCAGATTTGGTAGCTTTGTTTTTTACAATCACTACATACCGTATCCTTTTTGAAAGATATGTCCGGTAAGCCGCGTACCAACTTCTTTGTATATAGTCTAAAATTGTATCCATGTTTGCATGACCGAGTCTCATATGCCATAGTTGACTCTCAATGCTTTTGGCCATCAAACATCTACCTGCTTTGTTAGCATCTTCCAACAAATAGAAAACATATATGTTGTCTTTCCTAATACCTTCAAAGATAGTACTATCAGTTGAACTATAAACTATAGTACATTTGTCTTTGACGAAGTTAATACCATAACCATGATCAGCTAAATGACTTATACTGAGCAGATTATGTTTTAACTCGGTAACTAGACAGACATCTTTAATCACAAGATAGGGAGCCTTACCAATGTCACCGATACGATTATGTACCCTCTTAAATTATTACCGAAGGAGACATATCCTTCTTTATTCTTCTTCGACAGTGTTAAGAATAATGAAGCGTTACCGGTTATGTGCCGTGAGCAACCGCTGTCGAGGATCCATTTGCTCCTAGCATGTGAAGGATGTCCCACAACCGCTGTCGAGGATCCATTTGCTCCTAGCATGTGAAGGATATCCCACCTACAAAACAATTTGCAGATGAAACTCTTGGTACCCATTTCTTGTAGGGTCCTGACTGGTTATTTTTTGGTATCCATGCATAAACATTTAAATCTACTAACTTTCTGATTCTACATGCAGAAGATATATGACCAATAAGGCCACAATAATGACATTTGGTATGTTAAGTGTTGAAAGTTGTGTGAGGTGCATGATTGGTAGGTTTTGATTTTCTAGTATAGAAAAATGCATGCCTATTAGTCTTCTTGGGCATAGTTTTGGTATGGTTTGGTCTGATAGTGTTGGGCGTGTTCCGATGATTCGGTAATTAACACGTGTTAGAATAGGAAGCAACAACTTCAGGCCATTTTCCTAAACTAATTTCCAACTTTTTGGAAGTGCCAAATAATCTAATATAGTCAGATGTAAGTGTTTCAATTCTGACTTGTACACACTGGAGACTCTTTCTCTCCTTAGATAGGTCTTCCTTTAACTGGATGATAGTTTGGTTTTTTTTGGATAGCTTAACAGTCTCGTGTAACAACAACTTAATAGATGGAAGCTCACCAGACTCATTTGAAGAGTCATTATTTCTAACATGATCTAGTTGGTCGGTAAGTCTTCCTATTTCACCTTTGTACTCTTTGAGTATCTTCTTAGAGGTTTCATATTTACTATGCAGTTTCCTGTAATCATTTAACAGGTCACTGAAAGCTTTTCCTAGTTGCTCAAATGTGAAATTATCATAAGAATCAAATAGAGGATTAGTGATTACCTGATCGCAAGCCATCAAGCATACATTTGCAGCGTCTGATTGTTCGTCTTCTGAGTCGCTGGCTTCACTTTCATGCCATATGCTTGTGTTGGCGTACTTCCTTGATGTAGATTTCTTCAGGTAGCCTTTGTCATATTTGTTGCTTTTCTTTGATGATGATGCTGTTGGACAATCTTTCTTCATGTGTCCTTTTTCTTGCATCTGTAGCAAATAGGATCTTCCTCGTTGTTGTTGTTGTTGTTGCTGTCTTTTGTTCTCCTGTTAAATCTCATGAACTTCTTGAATTTTCTTACCAGAAGAGCTTGATCTTCAGAGTCGAAGTCGCTGTCATCCGAGTCATCTTCGATAGTTCTTCTATGTTGAGCCTTGAGACGATCGACTTCTCTGACTTCTCTTTTGGTGTAGCATCTTTAAAGTCTTGAAGTTCTAACTCGTGAGTGAAGTAGCTTATCCATGAGTGTTTCCAGAAATATTGTTGAGAGGTCGTTCCCTTCAATGATTGCTGTAGCCTTTGGAATCCATTCTTTGTGAGAGCTCGTAGAAGTTTGCGAATCTTCTCATGGTTACTGTAATCCTTGCTTAGTGAAGACAAAGGATTTACAATATCCAAGAATCTTGTAAACATCTTAGTGACTGATTCACTTGGCTTCATTTTGAACGCTTCGTACTCCTGAGTAAGTCTGCTGATCTTTGACTCCTTTACTTGTGTTGTTCCTTCATGGGTTACTTCGAGAAGCTTTCATACTTCGTTGGATGTTGTGCAAGTAGATACCCTGTTGAATTCAGTTCTATCTAAAGCACAAAATAAAGCGTTAATAGCACGTGTGTCAAGACTGGCCTTTTTCTTTTCATCCTCTGTATATTTGTCATGGAGTTTTTCAACTAAAACTCCATCAACATTAATACGAGGGAGCTTTTTATAGCCATCAATAACTACATACCATAAGTCAAAATCAAGAAATTTCAGGAAGAAACTCATACGTGTTTTCCAATAAGTGTAGTTTATGCCGTCAAATAGTGGAGGTCTGTTTGTGGCTTGGCCTTCACTTGTGAATTTTACAGTTGCCATGTGTAATGCTGTGATCTATATAATAATTGAATATAACTATAATTTTACCTTGATTTTACCTGTATAACCCGCTCTGATACCAATTGTAGGAACGAAATCGTAAAGCAGAATATTCTAGAGGGGGGTGAATAGAGTAGGCAGCAGAATATTGCTAATTAAAAAACTCGTTAGCAGTTAGATCACATATATAATTATAATCACAAAATAAATGACAGTAATAAAAGAGTGATCAGAAGGCAAATGCAAATACCGAGATTTCTACTAGTTTCCCTCTAGTAAGGACTATTCCAGTCGGAAGAACTCTAGCTTCCAGTTGAATCCACTATTGAAAAATCCTGCAAGTTTTCATACGAAGTCCTTACAACTTCTACAGACGCGAGCTTTGATACGAAGAACTCGATCGACTTCAATTATGAAGAGTTAATCTTTAATCAAGCCTCTGATTACAATCGCTCTGAAACTTCTAGACCGTACCGCAGTGGCAAATCGACTAGAGGATTGTAACTGGCTTGGGATTTGAAAATGAAAGCTTTTTAGAACTCTTTGGAAGAAATGTAAGCTTTAGAAGAGAAGAGATTGAAAGTGAATTGGTGTTTTGAAATGATCGAAATCCTTCTCTATTTATAGTTTTTCCAAAGGCAGAACTCTGACAGAATTCGGGCAGAATTCGGACAGATCTCTTTGTAACAAACCACAACTGAAGGGAGACCAAGTTCAAAATCAAACGTTCACATGACGTTCAACTTGGCCGAACTCTGGCCGAGTTCCGTCAGGGTTTGGTCAGTTGATTTTGTGAAAAATAATTTTGGCTTTTTAAAAAAGTCCTTCAAAAGCTTTTTGTAAAAATAGATGTTTTTCAAAAACATAGGTCATTTTGAAAAGATAGGTTAGTTTTGAAAAACGTTTTCGGATAGCCTATTTGCCAGTACGACTTGGTGTACAATGTATTCCTAGACTCAATAAAATAAAAAAATTACATTGCTTTGAAGGAAATACATTCTAAGTGGCAAACAGCTTCTGTCTTGAACGGAGTAGATATCCATCTTTGATCAGTGTCTAAAACGTCGTTAGTAAATATCTAAATTGACTCGCATTTATATCGAGACAGAGTTTGATCAATTATTAAAACCAGGTTTGACCATGACCAATGGGCCAACACGACCTACTTGTAGAAGGATGGAAAATATGGGGTTCATGCGGATCACAACTAACCATATGAGTACTTTGGGATAAACTGGTCCGCATAAGGAAGAGCTGCATGACAGACTCGGACTGCTTTTCTTTGACAGTGGACAATCCTTCTTTATATACCCCGACTTCTTACATCCGAAGAAGATTATTTCTTCTTCGTTGCTTTCGTGGATGTCTTTCTGCTTTCGGTTTGATCTGTTAAACTTCAAAAAAATTCTAAAATTTTTGACTAGCAGGGCATGTTCATCACCATCAGAATCTTCATCAGAATTATTACATGAGGCTTTTCTGGCTTGAGCTTTGAAGGCAATTGATTTTTCTTTGGGAGTTGTTTCTTCAAATTCTTGTAAGTCCAGCTCATGGGTTATGAGCTTGCCCATCAGTGTCTCCAATGTCATCATGGTGAGGTCATTTACTTATATGATAGCGGTGGCCTTCGGGTTCCAGTTCTTTGTTAGAGCCCGCAGTACCTTCCTGATCTTCTCATGATTGCTGTAATCCTTACCAAGAGATTATAAAAGATTAGTAATATCAAAGAACGAGTGAACATGTGAACATCTGTGTAATTGACTCACCGGGTTTCATCTTGAAAGACTCATATTCCTGTGTTAATCTACTGATTTGAATTCCTTTACTTGGAAAGTCCCTTCATGAGTTACCTTAAAAAGTCTCCAAATTTTATTAGATGTCATACAGGTAGATATGCAATTAAACTCGATTTTGTCAATTGCACAGAATAGTGCATTGATGGCTCGTGCATCTAGACTAGCTTGTGTCTTTTCATGCTCAGTGTATTTGTCATGTGGCTTGTCTACTAATACACCATCAATCATTATTCTAGGCGGTTTTTTATAACCGTCTATTACTATCGACCAAAGATCGAAGTCCAGTGACTGTATAAAAAAACTTATCCATGTTTTTCAATAGGTATAATTCGTTCCATCAAATAGTGGGGGTCTATTTGTGAATTGCCCTTCACCGTTGAATATAGACTCAACGGCTGCCATAGATATATACTCCTACTCTCTAGATGGTTATGTATATGTATAACCTACTCTAATACCAATTGTAGGACCATTGAGCACCTTTACAGGGGATGAATAGAGTATGTGCGTGTGCAGCAAAAATATCACCAATTAAAAAAGGGTATCAAACTATATACTATGGAAGATAAATGACAGTAAATAAATAGCAGTAAAATAAGAGTCAAGAAAATCAAACTCGGTGACACAGCGATATATACTGGTTTTCCTCTGAGAGGACTAGTCCAGTTTCGAGTACTCTTATTCGATGTTAATCCACTATGTCACAAACTAATTGAGAGCTTGTAATCTCTTACAACACCGTGCTTGGCGATGAGCGCAAGACCGACTCCATAGGACGATTTGAAAACTGGAACGTTTTCTGAATACAGCCTACGATACAATTTTTTAACACCAAACTCTAGATTAAATAAAAACTGTACTGGCTTGCTTAAGAGTAGTATAGGCTTGATTTCAAAGTGTAGCTTGTCGAAAACACTTAGGAATGAATAGAGAAGAGAAGATTGAATGAATGAGTGATTTGAAAATGGGAAAGTTATTCTCTAATTATAATATTTTTTAGACCGAATTCGGGCATAGTTCGGATGCAGAAATCTCGCATTCGAACGTTGGATGCAGATTTGAAGGAAATTCAAAACTAATATAAAAACTAACTAGATCGAACTCGGGCCGAACTCGAGCCGAGTTCTGCCAGGGTTAGGTAAGAACAGTTTGGGCCAACTATGTACGGGTTTTGGGCTTTTAGAATATGGACTTGGAAATGTAGGCTATAAATGTTTGTGGACTGAGAAAACCTAAGCCAGTACCGATCCTGATCACTTACATATTCTTTCTAGACTCAATAGAAGTAAAAAATAGAAGAAAACATGAAAAAGCTTAATCTCGATTCCTTTGTGTTTGGTTCTTGATGACGACGCGATTGTTTGTACTTTGTAGCAGTAGGACGCAGATTTAGGACGCAGTCATTCTTCTAACTTGAAACCTGTAAACTCGTAGCAGTATATATATTTTGCGTATCGACCAAAGTTGACGTTAATTATCAAAATCAGGTGTGATAATTAACCAATGGACCAACAGAATGGACTAAACCTTGAATTTTGCACCATTGCTGTAATTCTTTCCACTCACATAATAACATCAACTCTGCTTCTGGATGCACATGAAAGACTATGTGCCCGTCTAGTTTCGGTGTATGTATATTGGGTGTCTACAAGGTTTTCCTCAAGAGACGACCTATATCTATTTCCATACACTCTATGTGAGTTTTTTAAAGAGTCCTGGCATGAAGCCTTTCGCTTCTTGCAGTGCTACGTCGCTATGACATAGCCCAAAGCCGAGGCAATGCCTCATGTGGTGTTATACCACTGTAGTATGAGGCCCAGCCTCTTTGTAGTGCCAAACTACTCAACATGAAGCCTTTCGCTTCCTTGCGGTGTCACGTCGCCGTGACATGGCTCGTAAAGCCAAGACTTTACCCTTTCTAGGTACCTCATGTGGTGTCACACCACTGTAACATGAGGTCCAGTCTCTTTGTAGTGCTGCCTACCACTCTTCATTCTACAAGATTAGGCTCACTTGCCTATGTGCGGTGCTAAGCCGCTGTGACTTGGCCCGAAGCCGAGGCTTTACGCTCACTAGGTACCTTATGTGGAGTCACCCTACTGTACCATAGAGTACTATGCTCCTTTGTAGTGCTGTGCTACTCGTGCTTCCTGTAAAGCACGCCAGGCATCCCAAATGCTCGAGAACTCATTAAGGCTTCCAAGCTATCCTTTCACAGGACTTTGTTCTACACAAAGAACAAATAGAAGACAATAGTGGTTCTGGGTCCGTAACCTCGTAATTCTCAAATGATTACCCATTGTTCCTGATATTCTTCCAGTCAGTGGTCCTTCCTTGAACCAAAAGCAAAATGCCTCTTTGAACCAATAGCATAAAATATTATGGTAGCATTGCAGTGACACAATATCAGAGGTAACAGTGGTTCTAGGTCCGTAACCCCGCAATGTCTCAAAGGATTGCCCACTATCAATGACATGAGATTTGTGATCGTGGTCGACAACCACCACCAACAAAAATCATTAATTGACGATCGTCCAAGACATAGGTTGACGTTGGAGAAGCACCTTGAACCGTACTATGTCGGATGGGTTTAGAAGGTACTGAATATTAGGGTGATCAAGCGGTATAGAGTTTCCTTCTCTATTCAATAGAAATAAGATCTACTACGACATTATGGACATGCTCAACATATGTCCGATGTTGCTTGGGAGACCATGACAATTCGACATTGGTGCAATACAGATTGACATGACAATACTTATCGGCTAGTGAGAGATGGGGCAAAGTACGCGTTTACGCCTTTAAAGAAAAGTACCCGAATCGAATCTTTGTAAGAGGAGAAGAAGACATTTCTTTCATTGACGACCTCCACAAATTAAACGGAAGGAGACTTCAAGGAGGCCCATGAGGTGCATTACTTGATAGCGAAGAGAAGCAATGTCCGAAGCATAAGCATTGGCTAGAAAAGATGGTTTAAAGCATCAATACAAGCAATTCAAATCAAGCTAGTGTTGCAACGAAAGCTGAAAAGTATTGTGTGATGTACTTATGATACATAGTGGGAAGAATGTTTTTACCGGGACTTAGATTTTTTACTCGGAGGATGTCCATATCATGTGTCATAACAGGAAATGACTCGGCATATATAAGGAGTTCGGCGGTGTTATACTTAGGGGGAAATATAACATTCACTACCAGGAACCTAATTATACACACCAAAAATCAAAAAATGGGTGGAGTTTTGACTTGATTAGAGTTTCTTAGATGACATCTCTATAGAATTAAACGCTAACGACCGAACTCATTATAGGTTAGATCCGTACAGCGCATGCGAGTCGCAACATTGTCGATCGTCCAAATTTGATTTGCTTGCGATTGCGGAGAGATCCGATAGATGAATCGTCGATCCGTTTTTCCCGTTGCACTCTTGGTAAGATTTTCTTCTAGAATTCCAAATTTTGTTTCAATCCAGCATTGTTTGATAGATTGTTTCATCCCATCTTTACTTTACTAGTTAGATCGTAATGAGACCATATCTCGAAATTCGTACATCTGAAACCGACATCCGTCAATTCCAGCTAAACTCATATAGGTGAAGTATACGATATGACTATACGGATCGTCAAAACAAAACCATTGATTTCTTGTCTATAATCTTGTCTCGATTTACGTGTTGCATATTTTCGATGTACGAAATTCGAGGTGTAGCATTGCTAGTCTAGATTTAAATCTACCGTTACCTATAGATAAGTAACCTAGTAACTTGTTAAAAAGAAACTTGTTATATTTATAAATCCTAAGTTGACTTGGTTGGTGCAACTCTTGATGCCAACACAATTGTTCGATGCTTATGGTCTGTTAGCTCAAGGATAGCATTGGTGTGTTCGTATCAAGTTGGCTTGTTCCGTTTTCCGTCTCGATTGATATAACATGTACAGTACTAACGAATCTAGTTTCAATTTTCATATATGTAATATGCTTTATGACTAGTCTTGTATCGTTTATTATGTTTATCATGTTCATCGAGTTTCTACGTGTTTCTCGTGATCCTGTAGTGAATGCAGGTATGGGAAAAGACAACTAGTAGGTATGTGGTTTACCTTATTGAATGCTTGATAATATTGTAGATTCAGTTATACACCATATATAGATATCTGATCTTGAATGAAATATTATGAATTCAATCATATATCTCTTGTATGACTGTGATCTTGATTATATTATGAATTCAACCATACATCTACTGTATGACTGTCTGATCGCAAATATATTGTGAATTCAGTCAAGCAAACATATTGTGAATTTAGTCATATAATTTTACATACATATATTGTTTACGTGTGCTAGTTCGTGTTATGTTAGATAGTGTAGTTATCCTGATCGAGACTGTGGAATCACGACCAGTAGGTTTGTGTAGCATGTTATCTATCGACCTTGATTTGATCGAGGGTTTGACCTGGTAGGGGTACGCTCATCTTAATTTCGAGGACAAAAATTTTCTAAGGGGGGTAGACTTGTAACACCCAGTTTTCCAAATGAGGGTAATTTTAAACTTTTGTATTTATAATATTATTTATTGATATTTATATCACATTATGAATTTTGGTGATTTTTTAATCAATTTAAAAGTGTTTTAAGTCATGACTTATGATTTTGATGTGCTTCTAGTGAAAACCTAGAGACTGTCTGACCTAGAGCCTAACCATGTGATTGGAATATTTATTTATCATTTTTAGCCTAGGAGTATTTTGGTCATTTTGACTTATTGGAATTATTTGATTAATTATTGCATTGGTGATTGTTATTTTTGACTTTGACTAGTTGTGACTTAAGAGACTAACCTAGATGTTGACTCTAGCTATGGTGACTTGATTAGCAAGGTGGGACCCTAGTCTAACTTAAGTCAACCCAAGTTAAGTCATTTAGAATCAAGTTTCATGTAGAGAATAAGTGCTTTAGGTTCATGGACTTTTGATTAAGGAGTGATTTCCCTTATCCTTGAAACTTGACCTAAGCCCATTAGTCATAATCCTAACCCTAATTTTCTCCTTTATGGCCAGCCACATAGGGATCCCAACCTTATATAATATCTCTTCCATTGGTTCTTGCCTCTTTTGTATTGAATCAACACTTTTGAAAAAAAAATGTATGGCCATTCTTCCCCAATCCATAGTTTTTCCATTTTAATTCCTTTTTGACTCTAGATTTTGCATTAGAGTCTAATACTCCTATATTTTCTGATTATGGAGAGTAATCCAGCTTTTGAACAATTTGCGAATTTGAGCTAGCAAGGAGGAACACTCTATTTTGGGGCTTTTCTTGTCATTGGACAACCTACAGGTAAACTCCTCAAATTGAGTTATTATTCTGATTTCTTTGTATCCTAGCCTAGATCTAGGTGTCCCCTAGCCGTCCCTCAAGTTTGGTAGGAAACCGTGTCTGTTTGGTGTCCGTATCGGACACATGTCAATGTATATGTGCATGTGTTTGTTGAAATACCACATAGAAATGAATTTTGTTAATTTTAAATTCTAATTAAACAGAAATGTAGATTATTATGTGTATAACAATATTCGAGAGGACTGAGCATAATTTTGGATGATTTTCGTGTCCAAAATGGACACGCACCTCGTGCACGAGGCACCGCACTGTCCCCGTACAGTCCTCTGCTGTTCGAATACGACAGCGGACACTACACGACACTTGGTAGACACGTGGGGGCATACACTGATATGACACACGAAGTTTGGTACGATTTTATCGAACGGTTAGAAAGATATTCATCGCACACGGGTTTTTTACTGACACTGTGTACACTGTAAATCGACCACTGATACATGACTCAAACTTGGACACGACACGTCTTGGGGTTCATGCAGGCACCCTAAGACCTAGCCCTAGACCTACCCTAGCCACGTGCATGAGCACGAGACTCCTCGTGCCATGTGTCGAGCTCTGTCCTCCTCGACATGGCTGCACGAGGCAGTCTCAACTGCCAGTTCTGTCAGTGGGCATTTTGAATTCTTGGATACTTCGTGTCCCGATTTCTAAACACAATGGGATGCATGGACATGTCACATTTATCCCAAATCACTGCACACATGTTCCTACTTTAATTTCGAGATTTTTGTGTTATTATTTTAGGTTTTTATTGAAATATTCATGGAAACAGTGAACTTTAGTCTCAGTTTTGTTGACAGTTGAAATTGAGTTTGGGTTTTAGGTTGTATATATATATGTAAGTTTGTTGGACTGATTTATTTGGTTGAATGTTGGTATTACTGAAATCAATTTACTTTTAAACCTGGAACTGAGATGATGGGATACACTATTCAAATTGGGCTGAATAAACTGGGGTAATGGGGCCTCAATTAAAATAGGATAATTAGAGATTGGTTTGATTGTTTCTTTTGAGATTTACATGATTTTAAGTTGCTAGCATGATATGTATACATTGGGATTTGTATTGTCTACTGATTGAAATTGAGTTTCTAAAATGGTAACTGAGATGGAATTAGCTTGTAAATCTGAGTTTGACTTCAAAAACCTGAGAATATACCCACACACACACATGTGTACCACTTTTTCTGAAAACTGAAATGAAACCCTATAACTGTTCAACTGAAACCTGTTATACATACACAGTGACTGAAATGAACCCCTTAACCCTCTCTCTATATCTCTATGTATGAATGTCAAGATGTATGCAATATTTGAACTGACACTAGAGCATGTAGGTAATGATAGATGCATGACAGGTAGGCAATGTAAATATGAATCAATGATGCATACATGTATGCATATAACTGAGATTGAACCTTTCAATTCAGTCCCCTTCCTTTCATTTTTTCTTTCCTCTTTACCTATGAAAAATGTCTGTATGCCTCTATGTTAATCTATGAAATGATATGTGTAAATGCAATGTAATGTAAGGTAATGAGACAATGCATGTATGAATATAGGTAAATGAGCATGGATCTATGTATGCATAAGAAATGTAATGTAGGCTATGGATATAATGTATGTATGAAGGTATGTGAATATGAACCTGTGTATATGTATCTAAGCATGTATGTAAATATATATATATATATATATATATAATATAATATTATATATATATATATATATATATGTATATAATATGTGTTCTCTGTGACTTGTGAGTGTGCTTAGTTGTTAGCCTAGGCTTGGTTAGGCCTAGTGAGACTTGACTGGACTAGGATTGACCTAGTTGACTAGTGTAATTGACCAAGGTTGACCAAAGTTTGACTTTGACCTAGTTTGACCTAGAAATCATGTAGATTGTATCGTAAACTTTATTTATCTTATTTTAAATACATTATAACCCATACTGCTCTATTTAGGACATTGTGACTCCGGTGCAGACATCTGATATTACACTACTCTTTTCAGAGTGTCAGGCGAGTACATTATCTGATAGTTCTCTCATTTATTTGTCAATTACTGTGTTTTAGTTCTAGTTAGTTTCATGTGATTCTCCGTTACAATAGGTATGGATATTTCTGGATTCATGTGAAATAACGTGTAGGCAACTCTAGAGGGGGGTGAATAGAGTTTGTGTCAATAATCACCAAATAAAAATTAACTCTATATCACCTCCACAAAACAACTATTAAGATAGTAAATAAATCAGAGAGAAATGCGGAAGTAAATAAAGATCAGTAGAGCATACGCAAACACAGCAGTTTTAACCTGGTTTCCTCGTGGAGGACTAGTCCAGGCCTGAGAACTCTAGCTCAGGATTGAAATCCACTAATTGTGAAATAGTGTACAACCACGTGCCTTTACTCAGAAGAGCACGCCAACTTCTTACAAATTCGCAGGTGGCGAAACTTGGAATTGTCCAAGTGACTTTCCTTTCACTCTTGCACACAACTTCTAGCTGATATCGCACTGAGCACCTTGGGCTAAGGAGAGTTGTGGCTTAGGAGATATGAAAAAATAAGGCTTGGAGTAGTAGAGCTTAGAAAGCTTGAATATTTGAAGGTAAGAGATGATTTGAAATGAAAGAATTCAAGCTCTATTTATATTACTCTGGGGAGGCAGAATTCGGCCCGAATTCTGCCCCAAGAATTCAAATTTTTAAACGTTGGACAGCTTGTAGCAAGCAGGCCCTAAAAATTAGGGTGCTGGAAATCAAGGGACAGAGTTCGGCCCGAACTCTGTGTGGGACAGAGTTCGGCCCGAACTCTGCCTCCTAGGTGGCAGAATGGCCTTAGGGCCTATGGGCTTTGTTTGACTTGGTGGATCTTGGGCTTGGTTCAGGAATTGGTCTGTTTGTATGGTAGAGCTTGGAGAGATATGTCTAGCGGTTGAGATGACTCAGTGCGACTCAACATACACATTCTCCTAGACTCAATAAATTGAAGATTACAGACTTGGAATAAACAGAAAAACCAATAGCCCTTTAATGACGCCTTTCTTCTGATATCTGAGCATAACTGAAGACGTCTTTTTCCTTGACAGTAGTCGTCCAAAGATAAATAGATCTGAAAATCTGAATACCTTTCGGGGGCTTCGCCCTCGAACCTCCGACGGGGGGCGCTGCCACCTCAACCCTGTCCGCTGACCGGGCAGCGGAACCCCCGATGCGAGGCCCCGGATAGATCGCTAGGCGGTTCGGAGAAATCTCTTTGTATGACACCGTCTTTGGTCCATCATTAATTTTCATTGCCTATGTCCTGGTTTGATCATGTTTGATCATGCTTACTGTGACGCCCTAGTCCCAAAATACGTAGGACCAAGTACGTGAACATGCCAGCTGCACATATACGAAGAATACTCCAGTATATGGAATCCTCAAATATGCACATAAGCTGTAAACAAAATAACTACAGGCCAGTAATATATAATCTAATCTCATCACAGCTCAACACAGAAGATAATAGAGTCCAAATAAATAAGTAAAAGTATCAAAAGATAGTCGGGTGAACATACTCACTCCAAACAGCTATAAAAAATAGTCTCACAAGATCGGAGTCCGACCTCCGCAAATAGAAAGAAAGAGATACAAAAATATGTCCACTAATGTCTCAAATAAAGAATAGACTAGACATCAGTAAAGACTGCCTCGTCATCGATGTAGGATAGCTCCAACGCCGCTCCGTACTCCTGTAGAAAATTGTCTAAACCTGGAGAGATAACCAGGTCCTCAGGGGACATAGCAAGATACAAGAAAACACCATGCCATATAAACTGTGATAATATAATAAGGAAAAAGATATGCATGCAATCGGGTTCCTGACCATTCTACTGTGAATATGCAGTTGAGATACAATCCTTCGACGCATGAGCCCTGGCTGTAAATAGGATCGGCATAGTTCCCATAAAGGCACCAGGGGCCTACGTCCATAACGCTCTGGAAGCGTCAGAGGGCACTATGTGCAAGGGGCTACGTCCATAACGCTCTGGGAAATGTCAGAGGGCGTCTGGAGCCTGCGTCTCCGGAGGAGCGCACAGGTAATCAGGGAAGTGCAAAGAAGCCCATATGTAGGTATTGTTCTCCCCACCAAATGTCTAGTATCATCATCTCCATGACTGATATGAACCTCTAGTAACTGCCAAGTTTTCTAACATGCAATACTATTGGCAGTTACTCCTATCCGTCGCACGCTACATACGTATCGGTGGCCAGCCAACTACGCGGGTATGTGTCCTACATGTGACTCACATCACGTGATACAACAAGTGTCAAGACTGTATGAGATATACCAATACCTCAACATCAATGGGTGGTTACTAGACTAAGTCAATGCAAGAGAAATAAATAAGGCGAGGTAAACGACCGATAGAGTCGCTCGCACCCAAGTGTGACTTGGATGCACAGTTTAAATATCAAGAAACAAAATGCTGATAATAACAACTGAAAAATAAGAAGTATAATAATCATAGAGTAAGGTGGCAAGGTATCTTGCCTGATGGTGCAAAGTGGCAAGTCCAGGTAATCACAATGTCAGCTAAGAAATGTCACAATCTCCAAACAACTCCGGACGCTGAAACAAACATCAAAAACACACTTGGTGTAAAAGATATACCTAGGAAATGCCTGTCCAAAAGTTAATTCTGGAACAGAAGAAAAATCGTAATTTCGGATCAAAACGATGTCCGCCGTTGGACCGCTTTGCACCGAAACGTGTGCCAAAGTCTATGCTCTCTAAAGTCTTCAAACTATATGTCTACGGATCAGTTTGAGAAGAGGAACTCAACGGTATGTCCAGTTTTGGATTCTGATGAGCCGTGTACAAAATCGTCCGTTTGAGTGAGTCGCAGGCCCGCCAAAAATGGGTTCCGATTCGACCTTCTCAGAATCGAACCAAACTAGGCACACAGGACCAGCATTTCGATTCGGACCTATTGGCACAAGTTTCGTCTCGATTCGACGACTGTGCACGAAGTTATGGGCAAGTTTGCAAAACACCGATACGGGGGTATCTCGACGGATACGCATTGATTTCGTCGCGCACACGCGACGAAACTGAGTTCCGTCAGTTCCTACACGTCCGCAACGTCCATACGCGTCTTTCGATGCATATAGCGCGTGACCACGTCGCCCGGTTCGTCGGGGCACACGCCATATCGGACAAATTTCAGAAAATTAATATAATTAAACACAAGTTTTTCCTCAACTTCAACATCAATCTACTCTTTACACACAAATCGAAATGACGATCCAGAAGATGCGTTGCGATCTCGGTTATATTGTCTTTTACTGTTTCAATTAGTTCCTACAGAACTTTACTGTACAGCAAGAAAATTGGCCGACAAGTTGTCATTTTAAAACAGTTTTTAGCGTTACAGAAAACAGATTTTGTTCAACTTCGTCTCAATTTTTCGAGCAGTCGATGGGTTGTTTTTGAAATCCACCTAGAGGATCTCGAAGAGGGTCAAGTCTACTTTCCTGAATATCTTACAGATCAGAAATCGGTGCTACGAGTAAAAGTTACGTCGTAGGGAAGTAGGGTACCTTGAGTGGGAAAACTGCTCCGTGTGTGACGCGAGGCTGACTTCTGATGCTCCATTCGTCGCACACAAAGCTCCATCGTGGGTGAAAAGAATTTGCAGGCGAAGAGGGTATGATCAGCCTCAACTTTCGTTTTGGAAGATTAGGGTTTTGAGGCTTGTGGAAAAAGTTATATATATATCAAGTTGGTTCAAAAACCTAACACAACACTATTACTAATAACCCCATTTGGGCCTTGCCCACGGGTTTCTATTGCTACGTGAGCATTGCTGCTGTGCATGGGATGGGGGGGGGCCCACTTAAGTGGGTGGGTGCTAACTATT
>JANAVB010031617.1:53602802-53657449 GCA_029216955.1 Iris pallida
TAGACAGACGAATAGAAGGCCAATTTGACAAATGCTACGCGTATTAATGTAATGTTCGTAGTAAGTAATCCAAAATGAAAGAGGCATCCCATGGCAACACCAGGACACGATGATTCTTTGCAAAAAAACGAGTTGTTCTTCCAAACCCATTGTGTTATTCTCAAAACAGATCTAGATGGAAGAACACATCGACGGAGACTTAAATGTGCAAATAAATTTGCAATCTGTTCTGATTTTATGGGATTTCAGAGACTTCCTGCAAACAAATTTGCTCTCCTAATTTCCTTAAGTTGGGAGTTCGGAGATTCCTGCAAACGATTTGCTCTCCAGAAATACTTGAGCTGAGTTTCAGCACTTTGGAGATTCTTGTGAACGAGTTCGCCCTCCAGAAGTGCCTGAACTGAGTTTTATGATTTTGGAGATTCCGGCAAACATTTTTGCTCTCCAAAATATCCTGCAGCCAGCCAAGAAGAAGAAGAAGAAGAAAGAAAGAGGAGATTTCAACAAAACCCTGCTGGGGTGATGAAAATCACCGTTGCTCAAAGCAAGATTCGCCTTTATACGATCTGCGTCTAGGAACCAACAACTTCTCTACAGAACCTCTGGAACGTTCGTTAGTCAACTTTTTGTGATCCGAACGGGCTACCTACTTCTTCTCCTATCCGATGTGGGACTAAAATACCAATACTCAAAAATAGAATTTAATATTTTAGATCATCCCGCAATCAGCGTAGTCGTGTACCAGTCCACGCCTACCCCGCATACGCATCCGTGCATGCACGAAGCATCCTGGAGCCCGTGTCCAAGTCCGAGCCCAAACGACAAATACAACAAGCTTCCTTGTTGGAGTTGGTCCTTTTTCCTTCTAGAAAACACCCCCACATGGCACCCACATGTGCCCCACCACACCCCATGTGTACACCTCAACACATGCAAAGCATTATATTGAGATACCCACTTGGTAGTGTAGTCGATGTGGGACTATTTTATACTAGTCCAAAGGCAAAAACACCAACAATTTCTCACATATCTCAATATATGTGGGTTGAGCGTTCCCCACAGTGACTGTCCATCGTGCATTAGGATAGGTGTCGCTATAACTTGAATCTTCCCGCATGGGTTAAATAACAGCATGATACAAGAATGTGTAGGACCGTTGAGCACCTCTAGATGGGGGTGAATAGAGTGTGTGTGTGTGCAGCAGAAAATATCACCATTAAAAAAATATCCAAACTATATACTATGGCAGATAAATGACAGTAAATAAATAGCAGTAAAGTAAGAGTCAAGAAGATCAAACTCAGTGACACAACGAAATATACTGGTTTTCCTCTGAGAGGACTAGTTCAGTCTCAAGTACGTTTCGATGTTAATCCACTATGTCACAAACTAATTGAGAGCTTGTAGTCTCTTACAACATCGTGCTTGGTGACGAGCACACGACCAACTCCAGAGGACGATTTGAAAATTGGAACGTTATCTGAATGCAGTCTCTGATACAACTCTTCAACACCAAACTCTAGATTAAACAGAAATTATACTGGCTTGGCTAATAGTAGTATAGGCTTGATTTGAAAGTTTAGCTCGTAGAAAACACTTAAGAATGATTAGAGAAGAGATTGAATGAAGAGTGATTTGGAAATGGAAAAGTTCTCTATTTATAGTGTTTTTGTAGATCGAATTCGAGTAGAGTTCAGATGCAGAAATTTCGCATTCGAACGTTGGATGCAGATTTAGAGGAAATTCAAAACTAATATGAAAACTAACTGGACCGAACTCGAGCCGAGTTCTGGCCGAGTTCTGCCATGGTTAGGTCAGAACAGTTTGGGCCAAATTTGCATGGGTTTTGGGCTTTTTAGAATATGGACTTGAAAATGTGGATAGGTAGGCTATATATGTTTGTGGACTGAGAAAACTTAAGCCAGTACGGATCCTGATCAATCTTACATATTCTTTCTAGACTCAATAAAAGTAAAAAATACAGAAGAAAACATGAAAAAGCTTGATCTCGATTCTTTTGCGTTTGGTTGTTAATGACGACGCGATTGTTTGTACTTTGTAGCAGTAGAACGCAGATTTAATGCAGTCATTCTTCTAACTTGAAACCTGTAAACTCGCAGCAGTATACGTATTTTGCGTATTGACCAAAGTTGACGTTGATTATCAAAATCAGGTGTAAGCATTAACCAATGGGCCAACAATCTCTCCCATTTTGATAATTGACAAACTTTGAGTCTATACCAAAGTATAACGAGTCTATACCAAAGTATAACAATTAATATGTAACTTTGAAATTTTATACCTGACTTGTTCTTAATGGAGAAAATTTTGGTATATGCTCTTTCTCCCCCTTTGTCATGTACTTAAAATACGGCTCCCCCGTAATTGATAAATCCACAATGACAAAGAAAAACAGAGGAATAAAAAAATGATAGGAACTAACAAGCCAACATCTCAAGTATGATAACATTAGTAGTACCAGTAAGAAAACATTAGTAGATGAAACCAACTATCAAAAGCAAAATGAAAGCAACTACAACTGAAGTCCAAAGTGCATAAAATAAGACAGTGCTACAAATAGTCCAAAATATAGAAAATGTGTCACTACATGATCATCAATCACCAGACAAGTCCACAAAAAGTACTAAGCTAAAAACAATAATCAAAGCATCAGCACCGTCCGGATCATCAGCAGGAGGCTGAGGATCGAAGTAGGCTGTCGTCGGATCGAAGAAGTCGAAAGTAGGATGATCCTCGAGTCTCGGTCCGTCGAAACCAGGGTGACGGAGAATGGTCCGTCACTGCAGTGGGATGATGTGCCATCGTCCACTGAATATCAGCCATCTCATTTCTCAAGACCGGGCCTGAGAAATGTGGCGAAACTCAACGTCTCCAAAGTGAGCCAAATAGTTTTGATGTTGTTGTCCATGGAGAGTGACAAAACCATCGAACATCTGATAGAGCTCATCAATAGTATGGCCTAGAGCTGCAAGGGCTGGAGCATCTGCTAAGGTTGCAGCTGGAGCAGGTGGAGGTGGAGGTGGAGGTGGAGCATCACTAGGTGGAAGTGGAGGGTGAGGGAACTTCCTAGATCTAAATAGCTCAGAAGGCGTTCCAGAAACAAGACAAAGCTCTAAATCGATGTCAAATTTCTGACAGATGACCGTCAGATGCATAGGATGTAGGAGGTTGTGGCCTGCTCACCGACAACTAGTCATGAATGATATCATAATCTTGGGAAAAGAGAATGTAACCACAAAATGTATATGATACATATCAGATAGCTCTAAGAGCGTGATCTCGTCAGTGGATCCCGTCTTAGGTAGCATAGATGAATAGGTTAATACGATGAAGTTCATAGAATTGTTGGTTCAGGTGACGTACGAACAACCGTGACCGGGGACCTGGACTCGGATGACACAACGCAACCTTGAAGGATTCAAGGGTCATGTCGGCAAGAAATTAAACTTTTGTAATATCAATTAGAGCGTCACCATTATCAGGCATAAGAAAATATTCGCTCAAGTCTTTCGAGTTAAATTCAAATTCCTTGCCGCTGACAGAGGAATGAATACTACCATCAATTTCTTGCAAGTTGCAACAAAACATCAGTACAGCATTATCATAGATTTGATTAGAAGTCCCTAAAAAATTTCGGAGTCCTAAGTTTTCAAAAGTTGCAGCATATTCTGAAAGAACAATAAACTTGATAGTTTTTTCCGGACAAATTTTCCGATGTCGAAAAAGAGAGAACCAAGCGATTGATCTTTCGGAAGAGACAGAGGGTTGGGTATTATATAATCCTCATCGTCATCGGGACGAGCGGGACTGAACACATTGACCGGTTCATACTCCGATGTGGAAGATGAAGTGGTGTCTCTAGCTTTATTCCTCTTGGGAATTCTAGAAGCCATGAAAATTTGAGAAAGAAGCGATAGAGATATACCTCAATGGAGATCAAAAACTAGTGGAGAACGCCTTCCTAGAGCCTTTAGATCCAAGAAAATAGGGTTTTGAGGCTTGGAAAGGGGTTTTCTAAAACCTAGGGTTGGGGTTTTAGGTTTTGAAGGCGGCTGTTCGGAGGAAGGGGATGAAGAATAGGGAGAGAGGGGGCTGCTGGTTCGCTGTTGTTTATAAAAATAGTCCCCACAGAGTTCGGTCCGAACTCGGTCAGAACTCGGTCCGAGTTCGGTCCGAGTTCGGCCACTTGGATTTTAGGTCATTTATGAGTAATGAATGATAAAAATAACTCATAAACTTTTAACTCATTGATTTAATTAATATTCATCACCTTGGGATAGCTGTAGGGGACGGATCCCAGCTAGCGGTAGTCCGAAGACACTTGGTACCATGTCGCTTAGGCTTTTACGCCTTGTTGAAAGAAGGATCATTTCGGCTTGTACCCAAAGTAACTTCAATTAATAAATCGCTGAATATGAAGTTTTAAATATTTTTGTTAATCATAACAACATTACGACTTTGAATATTCAAGTATGTCTAACTCTCGACGCAGATAATTGAAACGATCTTCAGCTAGTAGTTTTGTGAATATGTCTGCCAGTTGATATGATATGTCAATGAATTCTAAGCAGATATCTCCGTGTTGTTGGTGATCACGCAAAAAGTAGTGACGTATTTCTATGTGTTTAGTGCGTGAATGACATACTGGGTTCTTAGTCAAGTTAATAGTGCTAGCTAGTGTTATCACAGTAAATGGGTATATTAGTGTAGTGCAGATTATAGTCTTCTAGGGTTTCCTTCATCCACAAAATCTAAACACAACAACGTCCTATGACGATGTACTCAACCACTGTTATTGATAATGCTACAGAGTTTTGCTTCTTGCTAAACCAAGAGACTAAAGCTGTGTTTGGTTGCTCGTTTAAACTCAGTTTTTTGAGTTTAAACGTGGGTGGTGACCAAAACTGTGTTTGCTTAGTCCCACTCACAAAAATGGTTTCAAAAAGCTTTTTCCAAAATCAACGTTTTAAAGTTGTTTACAGAAAAGAGAAATTTTCTCTTTTCTAAGTGCAAATTTTCTTCTCCCACCCACCGTTGCTCTCCTCCTGTACTCGTGCAGGGTCCCTCCCATCTTTCTCTCTCCTCACATTTGACTCTATCCTCCATTTGTTTTTCTTCTTCTTCATCACCATCTCTCTCTCTCTCTCCACCATTTTTTGTCAACTCTCTCATCCCTCTCCACCAATTTCTTCTCCCACCCACTGAGCTGTTTCGCCATAGCCGTCCGTCGCTCCTCCTCGCGGTAGCAGAACCTTGAGCCGCCCGTCGCTCTTCCTCGCCATGAGCTGCTTCGCCATGGTCGGAGCTCCTCCTCGCTAGATGTCTCACTCGTGTCCCCCACCATCTGCCGCTCCTCCTCGCCATGAGGCGGGGTCAAGCCTCGTAGGTGACAAGGGTTTCATTGTTCTTGTCGCGGGCGGCCATGCGCGGCGCTTGCCGTGGCGCCTGACATCGGGGTCGGAGTTGGCAGAGGCATCGTGCTCCTTCCTTCCAGCGTCGACGGATTAGGGTTTGGGAGAACTGGACACGATTGGGTTAGAACACGGTTGGAAGAACTAGACACGGCTGGGAGAAAATATAACTATAAATATTGGACATAGTTGGACACGAGCAGCAATGGACACATTTAGATTTTTTTTAACATAATTAAAAATATTTTATGAAATTTTATTAAAAAAATTATTGTCCAAAAATATTTTATCAAACAGAATCTACAACTTTTGCATTTGAAAAGTATTTTTCATATGAAAGTAACCAAACACAAAATCAAATTTTCTATACTCAGAAAACAACTTTATAACTTACTTTCAGAAAACTGTTTCAGGACAAAATTTTAGAAAACATATCCAAACGGACCTAAAGCTTTTCCTAGGAAATGACACGTACCGCTAGTACTTTTACGGTCTACTTTGCATCCAGCAAAATCAGCATCTGAGTAACCGATCAGGTCAAATGATGTAGTTTTGGGATACCATAAGCCGACTGTAGAAGTTCCTTTAAGGTATCGAAAGATACGTTTAACGGCGCATATGTGTGATTCCTTAGAATTAGCTTGATATCTTGCACAAATGCAAATGCTAAATATTATATTAGGACGACTAGCAGTTAAATAGAGTAAACTACCAATCATACCTCGATACTTACGCTGGTCGACAAGTTTGCCACTTTTACCAATATCAAGTCTTGTTGATGTTGTCATTGGCGTGCCGATAGGCTTTACGTTGTCGCAGTCATACTTCTTTAGTAAATCCTTCGTGTACTTGGCTTGATTGAAGAAGATTTCATACAAGTGTTGTTTGATCTGGAGTCCTAAGAAGTAGTTGAGCTCTCCCATCATACTCATTTCAAACTCACTCTGCATTTACTTAGTAAAATCTTGACAAAGTTTTTCGTTAGTAGAACCGAAAATAATGTCATCAACGTAAATTTGCAAGTAAAATACTGTCAACAGAAGTTTTGATAAACAAGGTTGTATCAACCCTTCCTTTTGAAAAGTCATTTTCAAGTAGGAAAGCACTTAGGCATTCATACCAAGCATGCGGTGCTTGTTTGAGTCCATAAAGCGCCTTTCTAAGCTTGAAAACGTTATCAGGCTTTTGAAAATCTTCAAATCCAGGGGTTTGCTTCACAAAAACCTCTTCCTTTAAAAATCCATTCAAAAATGCACTTTCCACGTCCATTTGAAAAAGTTTAAAATTGTGAAAACATGCAAATGCACAAAACATGCTGATAGATTTTAGTCTAGCAACAGGAGCATATGTCTCGTCATAATCAATTCTTTCTTCTTGATTATAACCTTGTGCAACTAGACGTATTTTTTTACGTAGAACGTATCCATCCTCACTCAATTTATTTCATAACACTCATTTGGTACCAATTATCGATTGACCAATAGGTTTAGAAACAAGTTTTCAAACTTGGTTTCTCTCAAATTGATTAAGTTCCTCTTGCATGGCATCAATCCAAAACTCACCAAAAAAAAGCATCTGCTACTGACTTAGGTTCTACTTGAGAAATGAAAGTTACATTTGCTGCTATATCTCTAGTAGAAGAACGTGTACCTACTCCTTTAGATACATCACCTATAACCAGTGTCTCTGGATGGTCTGGCATGAATTTCATCTTTTTCGACACTCTCTCCAGATAAACTCTTGTTGGTATCAGTATCTTCAGGTGCCTTAAATTTGTTTTGTACATCTTCGTCATCACTGTCGCTAGATTTCTAACTATTGAGCTCATCAAAAGTAACATTAATAGATTCTTCAACAATTATAGACCTTTTATTAAAAATTCTATATAACTTACTCTTGGCAGCATATCCGAGAAATATCCCTTTGTCTGCCTTCGAGTCGAACTTACCCAAGTTGTCCTTGGTGTACAGGATAAAACAGCGACAACCAAAAACTTTGAAAGAAGAAATGTTTAGAATCCTTCCAAACCACAATTCATAGGGATTTTTTTCGATATAGGTTGAATTAACACCCTATTCAAAAAATGACATGCTGTACTTACAGCTTCTATCCAAAAATATTTAGAAAGATTATGCTGATTCAGCATGACTCTAGCCATATCGCTTAGAGTATAATTCTTCTGCTCCACAACACCATTTTGTTGAGGAGTTCTAGGACAAGAAAACTCATGGTAATATCCATTATCATCACAAAACTTTTTAAAATCAGTATTTTCGAATTCGCCATCATGATCGCTTCGGATTCGAGTAATCATGAAGCCTTTTTCAATTTGTATCTTTTTGTAAAATACTTGAAATTCAAAAACAACATCATTTTTGTTTGATAAAAAGTACACCCAAGTATAACGAGAAAAATCATCAACTATAACAAAAGCATAGAGTTTACCGCCAAGACTAGCGACTCTACTAGGACCAAAAAAATTCATATGAATTAACTGCAAAGGGCTAGAAGTGCTTACAGCGTTGATGGATTTAAAAGATGACCTAGTTGTCTTGTTCTTTTTACAGTCTGAACATACCATATTTCTCTTGAAGGTAATTTCTGGGAGTCCTTTTACCAGCTTTTTAGTGCATAGTCTTGAAATGGTGTCCATGTTTGCATGTCCTAGCCTCATGTACCATAGCCAGCTTCCATACTGATTGGCTTCTAGGCACTTACCTACATTGTTAGTACGTTCTAGAAAGAAAACATAAATACTGTCTTCCCTGATCCCTTTATATACGGGATTCCAAGTAGACATCTCATATATAAAGTATTTATCTTTCACAAAATTGACGTCATAACCATTATCTGCCAAATGACTTATGCTCAATAGGTTATGTTTAAATTCTGTAACTAGACAAACGTCTTTTATTTCTGGATAGAAAGACATACCAATAGTGTCGTTACCTATAATATCACCTCTCAGATTGTTGCCGAAGGAAACATCATTCTTTCTTCATCGATAGCATAGCGAATAAAGATGCATCACCAGTCATGTGCCACGAACATCCGCTATCGAGTATCCACTTGCTTTTAACATGAGAGGGCTGAAGGTCCACCTATAAAACGAGTAGATGAATCCTTTGGTACCCATTTCTTCAAGGGTCCATTATGATTAGTCTTAAAAATCCAAGCAAGTAAATTTGTGCCAACAAGCTTTCTAGCTCTACAGTACTGTGATATGTACCCGTGTGTACCACAGTATGTGCATGTGATTTTTGAAATTGTGATCTTGGTTTCTGTGTTGACAAATTTCTTTGTCTTTCTTGGAAACCTCTATGTGAAAGCATGATTGTGAGAAACAAGTTACTTTTGTGCTTTCCTTGGTTTAGTTCTTTTTGGTGTATGCTTGGTATTAGGACTAAGTGTCTCTTCTTCTCTCTGTCATAAAGTTCTTGCACCTTGACATAGTCTCTTTCTTTCTTCTTTATGGTGAGGATAGCCTCATGATAGTCCAATTTAAGTTTAGCTATCTCTTCCATGTTACCGGTAGTATATGTCTCTTTAATGTCTTCAATAAGATTAGACAATCTAGCTACTTCGGTTGTGTATACCTTAATCTCTTTGTGAGATTGCTTATACTTGTCCAACACATTTCTGTATTCTTCAAGTAGTTCGCTAAAGGCATTTTCTAATTCATCGAAAGTAAAATCATCATACATAGGGTTTTCAGATTCCTTATCGTATGCCATTAGACAAACATTTGCAGTACTGCTCGGTTTGTTCTCCTCCTCTATTTGCTGGCCTCACTTTCGTGCCAGATGCTTGTATTT
The DNA here is from genome assembly GCA_029216955.1 of Iris pallida. Classification (NCBI taxonomy): domain Eukaryota; kingdom Viridiplantae; phylum Streptophyta; class Magnoliopsida; order Asparagales; family Iridaceae; genus Iris; species Iris pallida. The sequence continues at coordinate 53,612,050 of JANAVB010031617.1, forward strand.
GCGTACTTACGACCAGTTGTAGCTTTTCTGCTCGATCTTGATCGGTCATATAGACTGCTTTTCTTTGACAGTGGACAATCCTTCTTTATATACCCCGACTTCTTACATCCGAAGCAGATTATTTCTTCTTCGTTGCTTTCGTGGATGTCTTTCTGTTTTCGGTTTGATCTCTTAAACTTCAAGAATTTTCTGAAATTTTTGACTAGCAGGGCCTGTTCATCACCATCAGAATCTTCTTCATCAGAATTATTGCATGAGGCTTTTCTGGTTGAGCTTTGAAGACAATTGATTTTTCTTTGGGAGTTGTTTCTTCAAATTCTTGCAAGTCCAGCTCATGGGTTATGAGCTTGCCCATCAGTGTCTCCAATGTCATCATGGTGAGGTCATTTACTTCTATGATCGCGGTGGCCTTCGGGTTCCAGTTCTTTGTTAGAGCCCGCAGTACCTTCCTGATCTTCTCATGATTGCTGTAATCCTTACCAAGAGATTATAAAGGATTAGTAATATCAAGGAAACGAGTGAACATCTGTGTAATTGACTCACTGGATTTCATCTTGAAAGAGTCGTATTCCTGTGTTAATCTACCGATTTGAATTCCTTCACTTGGAAAGTCCCTTCATGAGTTACCTTAAAAAGTCTCCAAATTTCATTAGATATCGTACAGGTAGATACGCAATTAAACTCGGTTTTGTCAATTGCACAGAATAGTGCATTGATGGCTCGTGCATCTAGACTAGCTTGTGTCTTTTCATGCTCAGGGTATTTGTCATGTGGCTTGTCTACTAATACACCATCAATCATTGTTCTAGGCGGTTTTTTATAACCGTCTATTACTATCGACCAAAGATCGAAGTCCAGTAACTGTATAAAAAAACTTATCCGTGTTTTTCAATAGGTATAATTCGTTCCATCAAATAGTGGGGGTCTATTTGTGAATTGCCCTTCACCGTTGAATATAGACTCAACGGCTGCCATAGATATATACTCTCTAGATGGTTATGTATATGTATAACCTACTCTAATACCAATTGTAGGACCGTTTAGCACCTTTAGAGGGGGTGAATAGAGTATGTGCGTGTGCAGCGAAAAATATCACCAATTAAAAAAGGGTATCAAACTATATACTATGGCAGATAAATGACAGTAAATAAATAGCAGTAAAATAAGAGTCAAGAAAATCAAACTCGGTGAAACAACGATATATACTGGTTTTCCTCTGAGAGGACTAGTCCAGTTTCGAGTACTCTTGTTCGATGTTAATCCACTATGTCACAAACTAATTGAGAGCTTGTAATTTCTTATAACACCGTGCTTGGCGACGAGCGCAAGACCGACTCCATAGGACGATTTGAAAACTGGAACGTTTTCTGAATACAGCCTACGATACAATTCTTTAACACCAAACTCTAGATTAAACAGAAAATGTACTGACTTGGTTAAGAGTAGTATAGGCTTGATTTGAAAGTGTAGCTTGTAGAAAACACTTAGGAATGAATAGAGAAGAGAAGATTGAATGAATGAGTGATTTGGAAATGGGAAAGTTATTCGGGCATAGTTCGGATGCAGAAATCTCGCATTCGAACGTTGGATGCAAATTTGAAGGAAATTCAAAACTAATATGAAAACTAACTAGATCGAACTCGGGCCGAACTCGAGCCGAGTTCTGGCCGAGTTCTGCCAGGGTTAGGTAAGAACAGTTTGGGCCAACTTTGCACGGGTTTTGGGCTTTTTAGAATATGGACTTGGAAATGTAGGCTATATATGTTTGTGGACTGAGAAAACCTAAGCCAGTACCGATCCTGATCACTTACATATTCTTCCTAGACTCAATAAAAGTAAAAGTACAGAAGAAAACATGAAAAAGCTTGATCTCGATTCCTTTGTGTTTGGTTCTTGATAACGACGCGATTGTTTGTACTTTGTAGCAGTAGGACGCAGATTTAGGACGCAGTCATTCTTCTAACTTGAAACCTGTAAACTCGTAGCAGTATATATATTTTGCGTATCGACCAAAGTTGACGTTAATTATCAAAATCAGGTGTGATCATTAACCAATGGGCCAACAGAATGGACTAAGCCTTGAATTTTGCACCATTACTGTAATTCTTTCCACTCACATAATGACATCAACTGTGCTTCTGGATGCACATGAAAGACCATGTGCCCGTCTGGTTTCGGTGTATGTATATTGGGTGTCTACAAGGTTTTCCTCAAGAGACGACCTATATCTATTTCCATACACTCTATGTGAGTTCTTTTAAAGAGTCTTGGCATGAAGCCTTTCGCTTCCTTGCAGTGCTACGTCGCTATGACATAGCCCAAAGTCGAGACAATGCCTCATGTGGTGTCATACCACTGTAGTATGAGGCCCAACCTCTTTGTAGTGCCAAACTACTCAACATGAAGCCTTTCGCTTCCTTGCGGTGTCACGTCGCCGTGACATGGCTCGCGAAGCCAAGACTTTACCCTTTCTAGGTACCTCATGTGGTGTCACACCACTGTAACATGAGGTCCAACCTCTTTGTAGTGCTGCCTACCACTCTTCATTCTACAAGATTAGGCTCACTTGCCTATGTGTTGTTCTAAGCCGTTGTGACTTGGCCCTAAGCCCAGGCTTTACCCTCACTAGGTACCTTATGTAGAGTCACCCTACTGTAGCATGGAGTACTACGCTCCTTTGTAGTGCTGTGCTACCCGTGCTTCCTGTAAAGCACACCGGGCATCCCAAATGTCCGAGAACTCATTAAGGCTTCCAAGCCATCCTTTCACAGGACTTTGTTCTATACAAAGAACAAACAGTAGACAACAGTGGTTCTGGGTCCGTAACCCCGTAATTCCCAAATGATTACCCACTGTTCCTGATATTCTTCCAGTCAATGGTCCTCCCTTGAACCAAAAGCTAAATGTCTCTTTGAACCAATAGCATAAAACATTATGGTAGGATTGCAGTGACACAATATCAGAGGTAACAGTGGTTCTGGGTCCGTAACCCCGCAATGTCCCAAAGGATTGCCCACTATCAATGACATGAGATTTGTGATCGTGGTCGACAACCACCACCAACAAAAATCATTAATTGACGATCGTCCAAGACATAGGTTGACGTTGGAGAAGCACAACCGTACTATGTCGGATGGGTTCAAAAGGTACCGAATGTTAGGGTGATCAAGCGGTGTAGAGTTTCCTTCTCTATTCAATAGAAATGAGATCTACTACGACATTATGGACATGCTCAACATATGTCCGATGTTGCTTGGGAGACCATGACAGTTCGACATTGGTGCAATGCAGATCGACATGACAATACTTATCGGCTAGTGAGGGATGGGGCAAAGTACGCGTTTACGCCTTTAAAGAAAAGTACCCGAATCGAATCTTTGTAAGAGGAGAAGAAGACATTTCTTTCATTGACGACCTCCACGAATTAAACGGAAGTAGACTTCAAGGAGGCCCATGAGGTGCATTACTTGATAGCGAAGGGAAGCAATGTCCGAAGTATAAGCATTGGCTAGAAAAGATGGTTAAAAGCATCAATACAAGCAATTCAAATCAAGCTAGTGTTGCAACGGAAGCTGAGAAGTACTGTGTGATGTACTTATGATACATAGCGGGAAGAATGTTTTTACCGGAACTTGGATTTTTACTCGGAGGATGTCCATATCATGTGTCATAACAGGAAATGACTCGGCATATATAAGGAGTTCGGCGGTGTTATACTTATGGGGAAATGTAACATTCACTACCAGGAACCTAATTATACACACCAAAATTCGAAAAATGGGTGGAGTTTTGACTTGATTAGAGTTACTTATATGACATCTCTATAGAATTAAACGCTAATGACCGAACTCATTATAGGTTAGAAACCCTCTATTGAAACTTAGTAGTTAGTACGGCCTTAGAATACTCACAAACCCATTTTAGAAATTTAGAAATTTAGAAATTTTCTGAGAATTAAAAACCTCGAAAAGTACTAAGAAAACGTATTTACAATAACTTGTAGGATTTACCATTTGAAATCATAATCGTAGGATAGAGTTTTAATAGCCTAAACTATTTACTAGAATTTTTAAGGAAATTTTCCATAGTCGTATTCTTCCATTCCCTAAAACCAATTTAGTTAATTGATAAATAGGTTAAAAGCAATTTCTTGAATTATAAAACATATTTTAAAATCAATTAATCATTTTCTGAATAATTTTCTACCTGGTCGGGCCAAACCTACTAGGGTCCAACCTGAACCTGACCAGGAATTTAAGTTAACCATCCTATCCCTCCATTCCAACAGGCTTTAAATCCAGACCATTGGATTTCATCTGTGCTATAGAGTGCTACCCGACCTGCCTAGGATCCGCCCGACTCGATTCCTTCAATTGGAACTGTGGGATCGAGGCGGAAACATTTTCCAGCCATTGATCTGGCTGCCTTTGATTCGACCCTGATTCCTATTAGGAATCCCAACCCAAATTTAATTTCCCTGAACAGCTCCCTATCTCCCTATAAGGGACACAACAACTACTGTTGCACCCGTATGAGAATCTTCTCCACCTCATGTCCCCTCTGTATCCTTGGCGTGTTTGACCCTTCCAAACACTCGATTCAAAATCCGCCTCAATCACCATGTTTCTCTTTCCTTTTCCTTCCTCCAAATACCTACTTTGATCACCCAGGAGTACCCAGCACTCCATGTGAGTCCTGCTACAAACCTGAGACATGACACAACACCCTATTTGTAGCAATCACTTTTGCTCGATCGTCACGCTCAATTTGCTTAACAATTTCGTGCTCCATCTTCACCGTTGTGCTTGTGGCATGACCATATACCTCTGTGGAGAATTTCGTATGACCATGGCGAAGTTTGATGGGTGAAATTGCTTCGCAATACTAGAGGTGTCTATAATGTCCAACAACACCCTTGACTTCCTACTGTCGTATCTTAGCCGTCCGACACACGTTTGACTTCAAACGAACTGCATAATCTTCGTCGCTCTGTCATTTAATCTAAACGTTGGATTATGGATATTGCGTTCGTACAGCGCATGCGAGTCGCAACATTGTCGATCGTCCAAATTTGATTTGCTTGCGATTGCGGAGAGATCCGATAGATGAATCGTCGATCCGTTTTTTCCCGTTGCACTCTTGGTAAGATTTTCTTCTAGAATTCCAAATTTTGTTTCAATCCAGCATAGTTTGAAAGATTGTTTCATCCCATCTTTACTTTACTAGTTAGATCGTAATGAGACCATATCTCGAAATTCGTACATCTGAAACCGACATCCGTCAATTCCAGCTAAACTCATATAGCTGAAGTATACGATATGACTATACGGATCGCCAAAACAAAACCGTTGATTTCTTGTCAATAATCTTGTCTCGATTGCGTGTCGCATATTTTCGATGTACGAAATTCAAGGTATAGCATTGCTAGTCTAGATTTAAATCCTACCGTTACCTATAGATAAGTAACCTAGTAACTTGTTAAAAAGAAATTGTTATATTTATAAATCCTAAGTTGACTTGGTTGGTGCAACTCTTGATGCCAACACAATTGTTCGATGCTTGTGGTCTGTTGTTAGCTCAAGGATAGCATTGGTGTGTTCGTATCAGGTTGGCTTGTTCCGTTTTCCGTCTCGATTGATATAACGTGTACAGTACTAACGAATCTAGTTTCAGTTTTCATATATGTAATATGCTTTATGACTAGTCTTGTATCGTTTATTATGTTTATCATGTTCATCGAGTTTCTACGTGTTTCTCGTGATCCTGTAGTGAATGCAGGTATGGGAAAAGACAACTAGTAGGTATGTGGCTTACCTTATTGAATGCTTGATAATATTGTAGATTCAGTCATGCACCTCATATATAGATGTCTGATCTTGAATGAAATATTGTGAATTCAATCATACATCTCTTGTATGACTGTCTGATCTTGATTATATTATGAATTCAACCATACATCTACTGTATGACTGTCTGATCGCAAACATATTGTGAATTCAGTCAAGCAAACATATTGTGAATTTAGTCATATAATTTTACATACATATATTGTTTACGTGTGCTAGTTCGTGTTTAGTATATGTATTCGCTTCAATCCTGACTGGATAACTAACACGACAACTTAGATGACTATTACCATGATCTACGGTACTTCAACATTAAGTTTGAGGTTCCTTGTGTCCTACTCTTTCTTTTGATATCTTATAGCCTAAGTACATGTTTCTCATTCGTATGATTTTTAGTCTCTCATTAAGTTTTTGTTATATTCTAGATGACAGTGCATGTGAGACTTGATATGATATTGTGACTTATGAATATAGAAGGTTGGATGTATTCACGTGCTCGTACCTAAATATTTGCAAGCAGGTCGTGACATGAACAATACAACATGCAAAAATGTTGGTGTAGGAAACATCAAGCTTCGTATGTTTGGTGATGTGGTGCAAACACTCGTGAAAGTGAGAGACATTCCAGAATTAAAGAACCTTTATTTCTCCGGAAGCGTTGGACACGGTACGATGCAAGTTTGTTGGACGTTAGAGTTATTATTGTTTTTTATCGTATGAGGGTAAATAGTAATTGTTGATGTATTGCTTATCAATATAAATACACATGAGATACAACCTAGGGTTTCAAGCCCTTGCAATCTCCTTTCTTATATTCTCTCTTCTCCTTCTTTCTCCTCTTCTCTTCCCTTCAAACTTCACATGGTATCATAACATATTTTCAAGGTACTGTACATCCTATCCACGATTGAGTCGATCGAACGTTTCATGGTCGTTCGTCGTTCGTGGTTCGTTTATGAGATCTAGGGTTTCTACATATCTCCGTTGGTTGTTCATGGTACTTCGTGGTTCGTTTTGAGATCTAGAATTTCTACATATCTTCGTTGGTTGTTCATTGTCGATTGTGATTCATTGTGAGATCTAGGGTCCAGAGATCTTGTCTTTCTATTACATTTGTAAGTATGGCGGGGACCGAATCTACTGACGAAGTTAATAGTGTTGGTCCTAGTAACGGATGTGGTTCTCCTTTTACTGTTATTCGTAATGATGAATAGGGAAAATCGATAACAGCGGTGAAACTCAATGGGACGAACTACCTTGCTTGGTCCAAGTCTATCAAAGTAGTATTTAGGACGAAGAAGAAATTGAAGTCTTTGACGTAAGAACCCCCGCCTGAAACGTCCACCGAGTATGAGGATTGGATGAGTGTTGTTGCATACGTTATGTCGTGATTGTGGCATATTATGGAGTCGCACATCGCTTCTAATATTCAGTGGTGTGAATCCTCCAAACAGATTTGGACATCTCTGGAAGAATCATATTCGCAGAAGCAGAACATAGCACGTATCTATGAGTTGTACAAGTTATTGACTAATACAAAGCAAAATGGAAAGCTTGTGCATAAATATTTAGCTTCAAAGAAGGCTTTGTGGGAGGAACCGTTACAATATCATCATGTTACTACTGATTTGAGGAAGCTCAACGACAGAAGGAAGAGTTTCATATTTCACTTATCCTAGCCGGCTTGGATCCTGCACTCGAACCTTATAAGGCTCAGATCCTTGCTGGAGAGCAGTTACCTGCGGTGGCAGATACTATCTTCTGTATCAATCGTTCCTTTCTAGGACAGAGTTCTGATGGTGCCGAGTAATGACTCTTCTGCCATAGTTACTAGTACTGCTGGTTGTGGTGGTGGACGTGGTGGACATGGTGGTGGTGATGGTAGTGGTAGAGGTCGTGGTCGTACTTTTGGTCGAGGAAGTGGTCATGGTGATGGTCGTAGTGGTAGTGGTAGTGGTCGTGGCCAACCACGAAAGTGTAACCTATTGTGGACTGTTCGGTTACATCGAAGATTACTATTAGGAACAAGTGGGATAAACCAGAATATGCATATCAAGTGCATGATGAGAATATGCAGTCTCAAGTCACCACTTCTGCTCCTAGAGATGATACTTCAGGTTTCAGTCAGACTTCCACGTCCGATACCTCATCTCCATTAGAACAGATCCTCTAGAAGTTGAATGCGCTTGCTAGTACCACCTCTCAACCTACTACAACCATGGCACATATAGGTAATCATGCTTTTGTAGCAACCCAGTCACCATCCACCTCTTAGGTCATCGTCTCAGGAGCAAGTTCTCACATGTCTAGTACAAATTATCCCTTTCATCATCGTAGTCCTATGAAACATAATATTATCTTAGCTGATGGGTCTATCCATCATGTGCTTGGAAAATGTGTCATTCACCCTACTCAATCAATCACTATTTGATTCATTATGTGTGCATAATTTTTCTTTCAATTTGCTATCTGTGAGCCAGTTAACCAAATATCTTCAATGTTCTATAACATTTTCTCTCAATTCTTGTGTTTTTCAGGACCTCGGGACGAGGAAGATGATTGGTTCGAGACATAAAAGAGATGGATTGTATTACTTGAATATACATGAAAAGGCTTTCACTTCTGTTTCTACTTCTCCGTTGCAATGGCATTATCGTTTGGTCATGTATCTTTGGCTAAGTTGCGTCGAGTTGTTCCTAGTTTGAGTCATGTTTCTATTCTTGAATGTGAGGCTTGCCAGTTAGGCAAGCATCAGTATAGTTCTTTTCCTCGTCATGTTGAAAGTCGTCAGTTGCAGTCTTTCGAACTTGTTCATTATGATATTTAGGGTCCGCCTAGAGTCAAAAGTCTGAAATGATTTCAGTATTTTGTTATTTTTGTTGATAATTATTCTAGAATGACTTGGTGTTATTTAACAAAAGAAAGATCTGAGTTTCCAAATGTGTTATCTACTTTTTATAATGAAGTATATGTTCAGTTTGATAAACGCATCAAAATCTTGCGTTTGATAATGCTTTGCAATATACTCAATCGTCTGTAAACACTTTTTGTATTAATCGTGGCATTATTCATCAAACCAGTTGTGTTCACACCTCTAAACAAAATGGTATAGTCGAACGCAAACATCGACACCTTCTAGATGTTGCTCGAACTCTCATGTTCAACATGCATGTCCCTAAACAGTATTGGGAAGATCGTTCTTACCGCATGTTATCTAATTAATCGCATGCCATTATCTGTATTAAATAATCAAGTTCCATTCTCCATATAATATACATGTGTCCCTCATTTTTCCTTACCTCCTCGAGTGTTTGGGTGTGTCGCTTTGGTTCACAACTTGGAACCTAATCGAGAAAAGTTGTCTCCTCGATCTCTTAAGTGTTTTTTTTCCTTGGTTATTCTCGTACTACAAAATGTTATCATTGTTACAATCCATAGTCACGCAAGTATTAGGCCAGTGCAGATGTTACCTTCTTTGAGTCTACCCCTTTCTTTCCCTTAGGAGGCCGTCTTATTTCATTTTCATCAGATTTGGTATCTTCCATATCACATCACTTCCGATTATTCCTGGATCAGTTTCTGTCTCCATTCCTTCTCCACAGGTTTATCAGAGATCCAAGAACAGGCCAGTTATTCTACAGAATTCAGCCCTCAACCAATCAGCTTCCGAGCCTGCGGTTTATGTTCCCATCACCACATATCCGGATGATATTCCTATTGCTCTCAGAAAAAGTAAATGCTTTTGCACCACAAAGAACAAACATCACATCTTTAATTATGTTTCTTTACACCATACTTCTTCATTTTTTTTATTCATTTGTTGTTTCATTGTCTTCCATTCCATTCCCAAAACTTACAAGCAGGCTATGTCATCTTCTGGTTGAAAAAATGCAATGGATAAGGAGATGTGTGCTTTAAATCAAAATCAGACTTGGAAGCTTACATCACTTCCAGTTTGAAAGCAGACAGTGGGTTGGCGATGGATGTACACGGTTAAGTATCATCCGGATGGTTCAGTTGAGCGCCTCAAGGCACGGTTGGTTGCAAAAGGGTATTACCCAGACATATGGTGTGGATTATGTGGAGACTTTCTCTCCAGTGGCTCGGCTGAATTCAGTTCGGATTCTTCTCTGCTGCGGTTAATCGCCAATGGCCTATATATCAGTTGGACATAAAGAATACTTTTTTGCATGGTGACTTACAGAAGGTCTATATGGATCAACCACCAGGGTATGGGGTGGCTGGAAGTGGAAAACTCGTATGTCGATTGAAGAAACCATTATATGGGCTGAAACTGTTAGTCTCGGGGCATGATTTTTCGATGGAAAACTGATTTTATGCAACACTTCGAAGAAGGTGCACGACAGAGATCCCGGAGGATTCTGAGAAACGAAATCAAATGTAACACTTCGAAAAATGAACAAAAGATTTCGTAGTAGCAGCGATGAAATTCCACTAACAGTATCTGATTAGATCAGAACTGTACTCGTTTAGAATGACTTGCAAGTGGATGAACAGAAGAATAAAATGGACGGAATGAGAGAACGGCATGCTGGGGTGAATGATCACCGGCGCTCAAAGCTAGATTCGCCCCACACGATCAGCTTCCAGGAACCAGCAAGTTCAGAGATGAACTTTTGGAACACTCTGCTTTTCTGACTCCTCGACGCAAAGACTCCTCGGATGGCATTGTTCCTCTCTTCTCTGCTCTCGGAAATTTCGTAAGGAAATTGTAAGGAATGAACTGAACTGAATGAGAGAGAAGAGAGCAACTTATATAGACACGCGCAGTAACCACTGTCACGTCCCGGTCCCGTAGGATCGATCGTCCTTGCTAAGGCGTAATGCCGCACGAGCCTAGGTTGCGCTCGTGCAAGGCCAAGTTCAGAAATGGTCGATTTAAGCTAGGCCACAGAGTCGCACAGAGTGTCCCCATTTGCAGCGGAAAGTAAATGAACACAATTTGAAACAAACTCAATGGTCTTTATTGATATTCAAGAAGTAGTACAAGCGGCGTTATGCCGAGATTACAATTCACTCAAGCTCGCTCTCTCGAAACATAATAGGCGTGCCAACTGGCTTACAAGATGGAATGATTCATGGCGATGTTCCAATGCATTATGTCCTGTATATGGTGCTTCAGTTCCTTTGCAATGCTCCAAGGTCCAGAGATAGCTCGGCACCTTAGCACGTTCGAGGAAAGTCTCTGCACCCAACGTGGTTCTCCCGCACACTGCAAGCAGACTATGTGGATATCAGTAAATTGTTATGCACTAGTAGGGAGGCTAGCTCGCCCACTTCGCTATCATTACCAAACACGTTCAATTTACTTTTGTGTACCATCTATCATTTATTGTCTTACTATTCTTGCCTTATGATCAGTTTCATGGCATAACATTCAAAGCCTATCCCGTGTTATCGTTTTCAAGTGTCGCATAAGTAAAACATGCGCAACTACCATACTACCGTATGATCGTCCCTGTCCAAAGTAAACCAAGTTAGCCAACATATTATGCATTATGAATTGACAGGTTTGCATAAGTATTCAAAAGTGTCAAGGGCGTGTTCCGGTCTCAGGTGGTAGCGCGTCGAAGGCGTGTTTCTAACTCATTTGTACGAAGTACTCTAGTTCATTTGTTGTGTTATACTCAAGCCTGTTCAGAAGGCGCTTCGTTCAGTTCTATAGTTGTTCAGCTTACTCAAGTTGTCAGGATGTGTTGTACTCAAATGTTGTTTAGATATGTTTCATTCCGTAACATAGCATATTCAGCTAGTCAGATTTATTTGTTTCAATGCAAGGTCTCGCACGCGGATTTGCCGCAATCGAGCCAACTTAATCTATATGCATCGGTCGCTGGCACCACAAGCCATTTGGACATGTTCTCCTTTTTATTCGCATCTATCAAGCGTGATAGCTGGTACACCTTGATAGTCTACGCAATACCCGATCTTACGTCTCTTGTGTGTCCGAGCCTGCACACAAGCCGCCCATAAGCCATGATTCCGCCTAGGTCGGCCACGATGTCGTGATCGTTGCCTTGGAATCGTTTGTTCCGTCACTCGTGCATGAGTTGTCCGTGACCATTTCGTATTCTTATTTTTAGTTTAACTTGTCGAGCTGTCTTGAGCCAATGAATTAACTTATTAGGCTGTCTAGAGCCATAAGGCATTATTGACCAGGTTGGCGGCGGCGGCATGCAGCGCGGGTAGCGAGCCCCGTTGCACGTCCCCGTCATATCTGTCGCTAACCATTTCTTTCCTTTCTTTCATTCATTCTTTTCTTTTCTTTCTTTCACTTGTTCATTCATCCATTGATTCATTCACGTATTCATTCATTTGTTGATTCATTCATTCACTTATTCGTTCATTCATACATTCCTGTGCGGGAACCGCCTTAGCGACCCATCGGTCCCGAAGCATTTCAATGTTACTAGTACTCTATTCGGAACGACTATATTGATAGTCTTCCTCTCATTTTAGTGAACCATTTATTGTTTCAGGTCTCAAGTTGTGATACGATTCTAAGTGACAAGCATCTCGTTCATAATTGAACGCATAAGTAAATCTACTCGAAAAATAAGTTGTGTGTTTGCACGAGCGTGGAGTGCGGTGCGAGAGATCGCATATTTTCCAAGTTCTTTTCCATGTTCTATACAAGCATACAAGATGGGATTATTCCCTTAGCTAGGTGCGTTGAATCATTTTGTTAGCATGCACGGTGTTATCGCCAAGCGATTCCAGCAATAGTGTCTGTATTATTATGTGTCTAGGCTAAGCAAAGATAGGTTCATCGGAGCCACCCACCTTAGCGATGATCGCGTCGACCGAGCGATACTCCGAGCGCGTCTTTGAAAGTCTAAGTCTGGATTCATCTTGACGGGCCAATGTAAGTCTTGCATCGATTCACATCGATACTTCATCGGGTCGACGCAACTCTTCGAGTCGACGGCTCATTTGAGTCGTTGCACTTGCCGTTTGAATCGGCGTTCCGCTAGGGCAGAGCGGGTCGTTACAACCGCCCAGTATGCAAAACGTTCGGGATATGGAAAAAATCGCTCCCGAACATTTCGTAACCGTTCAAATCATGCACAAACACGATTGAGCCAATTGGCGCAAAGCGCACGCCAATTGCGAATAGCGCGCGCACCGCTGCACCAACTGCGCACAGCACGCACCGCTGTGTCAACTGCGTACAGCGCGCACTGCGCCAACTGCGCGCCAACTGGCAGCGCCATCAGGCCACGCCAACTGGCTTGCCATGGGGCAGCATCATCTGGTCGCGCTAATTGGTCGCGCCATCTGGCCGCGCGAACGGACCACGCGAACGGGTGCACGATCGGCTACGCAGAGGCTCGCACAACGAACGCAACTTAAGCGCACTATGTGCCTAGCGACGATGCTGACGTGCTAAGTGCGCCAACAAAATGCTACATTACGCCTCATGAGCCCATGAGCCCGAGTCCGAGTTGCTAAGCCCCTACGGGACTTAGCTCCAATGGAATAAATTCCAAGAGCATTACAAAAATCATTAATGCTTCATTGTTGATTTAGCCTTTTTCTAACTAGAAAAACACCCCCACATGGCACCCATGTGCCTCTCCACAACCACATGTGCATCTCTCAACAAGCAAAGCTTATATAAAGAGATACCAACCATTTGGCCTAGGCAATGTGAGACTATGTTTCTAGTGCTAAAGGCCAAAACAACAACAATCTCCCACATATCTCTTTATATGGATTTGAGTGTTCCCTACAGTGACTGTCCATCATGCATTAGATTAGATGTCGCTGACGACTTGAATCTTCCCGCATGGGTCAAACAACAGACTATAATACAAGAATGGACTAAGCCTTGAATTCTGCATCATAGCTGCAATACTTTCCACTCACACAATGTAGTCACATGTGCTTCTGGCTGCACATTAAAGACCATGTGTCAGCCTGATTTCAGTGTATTATTTTGGGCGTCTACAAGTTTACCCTTAACAGACGGCCTGCTATCTCTATACATACACTATAGGTGAGTTCCTCATTAAAGAGACATGGCATGGAATATTTCGCTTCCTTGCGGTGCTACGCCACTATGACATGGCTTAAAGTCGAGGCAGTAACCCTACCCGGAAACCTCATCGTAGTGTCATACTACTGTAACATGAGGTCACAAGCCTCTCTGTAGTGCCAAACTATCCAGCATAAAGCCTTGCGCTTCCTTGCGGTGTTACGCCGCAACGACATGGCTTGCAAGGCCGAGGCTTTACCCCTATCTGGGTATCTCATCGTGGTGTCGTGCCCCTGTAACATGAGGACACCGTCCCCTTTGTAGTGTTGTGTACAACTCTTTAATTTCATCATACAGCATTAGGCTACCTGCCTATTTGCGGTGCTACGTAGCTGTGACTTGGCTCGCAAAGCCGAGGCATTACCCCTACGTGGGAACCTCATGGTGGAGTCATCCCACTGTAGCATGGAGATACACTCCTTGTAGTATTGTGCTACCGTGCTTCATGTAAAGCACACCAAGCATTCACTCTGCCTGAGAACTCATTAAGGCGTTTAAGCCATCCTCATCACATGATCTGTTTTCTACAGAAAACATATAGTAGACAACAGTGGTTGTAGGTCCGTATCATTTCCATGCCACAGAGGACATGTACCCATTGTTCCTAATATTTTCCCAGTTAGTGGTCCTCCCTTGAACCAAAAGTTAGATGCCTAGTATATTTTTCTTTGAACTAATAGCATAAAACTTTATGGTAGGATTACAATAACACAATATCGGAATACCTTCAAGCCCATTTTACAAGCTATGTCCTCGACCAGCTGGCGCTTAAGACCTTTTGTGAACGGATCCGCCAGGTTCTCCTGACTCCGAACATCAATCACTACAATTACACCTCTTGATGAGATCGTGCACTGCTCTGTGCTTTAACCGCACAGCTCTCTTCTTCCCGTTGAAGAGATCATTTGATGCCACCGCCGCAGACGCCTGGTTGTCGCAGTATATCGAAATTGCCGGTATCTGTGCCCCAACCACTGGAAGATCATACATGAGCTCCCGAAGCTATTCTGCTTCTTCCACTGCGGTATCAAGTGCAAAGAACTCAGATTCCGTGAAGGAACGAGAGAGCATAGTCTCCTTCGACTTCCACAATATAGCAGTCCCACCCATTGTGAAAATGAATCCACCTGTGGATCTCTCGTTCTCCAACTCTGAGCACCAGCTGGCATCACTAAAGCCTTCTACTACCGGCGGATCTCCGCTGTAGTGCAGTGCATATGTCTAAGTCTTCTTGAGATATCTCATTATCCGTTTCACAGCTTTCCAGTGCTTAACGCCTGGGTTGCTCGTGAACCGACTCAACATTCCCACGACGAAAGCTATATCAGGCCTTGTGGCAGTAGTAGCATACATCAAACTCCCGATAACGCTTGCATACTCCAGCTGCCTGACGCTTTCCCTCAAATTAGGCTTTAGCTTCAGATCACATATGTAAGGCGTATCGATCACTGGAAGATCTTGGTACCCGTAGCGTGTGATCATCTTCTCAATATAATGAGACTGTGACAGCGCCAGTCCAGTGTCTGTCTGGATGATCTTGATCCCCATGATCACATCAGCTTCCCCCAAGTCCTTAATGCTGAACTTAGTCGAGATGAACTTCTTTGTCTCCGTGACACAGCCCATATTCGTACCTAGGATCAGTATGTCGTCCACGTACAGACAAACGATTACACTTCTTCCATCAGCGAACTTCGTGTAAACACACTTGTCCGTCTCGCTGACCCTGTAGCCATTTGACCTTATGACCTTGTCAAACTTCTCATGCCACATTTTGGGAGCCTGTTTAAGACCGTACAAGAATTTCACCAACTTGCAGACTGTCTTCAAGACCTTTGACGACAAATCCCTCTGGTTGTTGCATATAAATCTCTTCGGTCAGCTCGCCATTCAGAAAAGTTATTTTTACATCCATCTGATGTATCACCAACTTATGTATTGCTGCGAGAGCAGTTAACATTCTGATGACGGTCATCCGGACTACTGGAGCATACGTGTCGAAGTAGTCAATGCCGTGCTTTTGAGAAAACCCCTTGGCTACCAGTCTAGTCTTGAACTTGTCAATAGTTCCATCTGCTTTCATCTTCTTCTTGAAGATCCATTTGCATCCGATGGGTTTCGCTCCTTCAGGAAGATCAACCAACACCCAAGTGTTATTAGAGGTGATAGAATTAATTTCATTGTCTATCGCCTCCTTCCAGAAAACAGCATCTCTGGTCTTCATCGCCTCATCATATGTAAGAGGATCTGCTTCCACATGATAGGTGACAAAGTCATTTCCGAAGTCCTTCGGTCTCCTCACTCGCTTAGTTGACGACTCAGCGACTTCTGGTTCAACAGTTGTTTCAACTTCTTCTTCTTGGACTACGTTCTCATTGGAAACTTCAATTTCCTGCGCACCCTCATTGTTCTCCGAAATATCTGCAAGAACAATATTCTTGTGCCTTGCAAATTTATCTTCAAATATTCTGCGTCGCGAGATTCAATGATATGATTTGATTCAATATCAAGAAATCTCTGAGCATCACTATTCTCGGCATAACCCAAGAAGATCGTCTTCGTAGTCCTCATCCCGAGCTTCTGAATCTTCAGATCTGGGAGCTTCACATATGCCAGACACCCCTACACTCGAATGACATTCAAGTTTGGTCTGACTTTGAATCAGAGTTCATGAGTAACGTCCGAAGTTGCATGCGGCACTCTATTCACAATAAAAGTGGCCGTCAATGCAACTTCTCCCCAGTAGTATTTCGGAAGACCCGCAGTCAACAGCATTGAGTTTATCATTTCTGTCAACGTTCTGTTCTTCCTTTCTACTACTCCGTTAGATTGAGGAGAATATGGAGCAGTAGTCTCGCTGATAATTTCATGTTCTTTGCAGAACGATGTGAATTCATGAGACCGATACTCTTCGCCTCGATCACTTCTTATTCTCTTGAGTTGTTGTCCAGTTTGCCGTTCAGTCTCGGCTTTGAACTCTTTGAACTTCTCGAATGCTTCGTCTTTAGCCTTGAGCAAGTAGACAAATGCGTATTTTGAGAAGTCATCAATGAAGTTTATGAAATACTTCATCCCGGCTTTTGTAGAGAACTGCTTGAAGTCACATATATCGGAGTGTACCAACTCCAGAAGATCTGTGCTTCGATTAACCCGAGGAAAGGGTTTCCTTGTGATCTTCGTCTGAGCACATACTTCATATTTCTCTACCTTATCCCCACATTTGGAGATAAGTCCGAAACTAGACATTATGTTTATTCTTTTACAATGAACATGTCCTAGTCTATTATGCCACAACTCAAGAGTATAATCAGATTGAGCGATTGCATTAATAACATTAGACTGATTTACAAGCTGAAGTTTAAACATTCCTTCGGTAATAAACGCTTTCCCGAAGTATGTTTCTTTTAGGGACATCACCATTTGACCAGCATTGATGTCTATCCTTAGGCCTGCATTACAGAGTAGGCCTCCAGAGATCAGGTTCTTTGCGATAGCAGGTACATACTTCATACCTTGAAGCGTCAGAGACTTCCCTAAAGTCAGCTTCAACACCACCGTCCCGATCCCTTGCACTTCAGCTTGTGCCTGGTTCACCACCATAACAACTTCAGAAGTTGGTATGTATGTGGAGAACCATTCCTTTCTTGAGCAGACATGGCAGGTGGCACCAGTGTCTACCCACCAGTCAGAGTCAGCCCCCACCGTAGTGACATGTGCAATCATGTCAATAACGTCAGTGATCATTGAAACCTTACTAGGCTCACCTTGCTCTGATTGCTTAGGCTTGGATTTGCATTCACTCTTGAAGTGGCCCTTCTTGCCACATTTGAAGCAAGCCAGTTGAGACTTTGGCTTCTGTTGCTTGAAAGAAGTCTCCTTCACTTTCAGATTATTGGGGTCCTTCTTCGTGTTGTGGGAAGCCGTCTGCTTTCCCTTGGATTCCTTGGTGTGGACCAAATTGGCATTAGCCATCTGTTTTGACAGAGCGTCCACCTTCAGTTGAGCCCTCATCTGGTCCTCAACATAGATTTCTTGCAGGAGATCTTCGAGACTGATCTCCAATTTCTTCCTATGCATGTTCGCATAGAATTTGCTCCATCCAACGGGGAGCTTAGAGATGATTCCCCCAACAACAAACTTGTCGTTGAGGGGCATCCCCTCGTCTTCCAATTTCTGACGCAGCTTCAGGAACTCTTTCACCTGAGGCAGCATCGTCTTCTCGTCTTCAAAGAGCCATTTGTGATATTTCTCAACGATAAATATATTGCTCATATTATTGTCATCTTCATACAGTTTTTCCAGAGACTCGTATCTCACTGGCAATAGTTTTCTTAGAATATGATTCCGCTAGGGAGTCCTCCATAGCATTAAGGATTAGAAGCCTACATAGGCTATTCTCCCTTCTACATTTGGTCGAACTTTTAGTAGCAGCAGTAATTGCGGCTGCTAGCCCAGTTTCTTGAACAGTTGGTTCTTCCTCAGTTAGCACGCTGTCAACTTCCGCAAGTTGAAGATTAAGACTAACCTTCCTCTCCCAGATTTGGTAGTGCTCTCAATCGAATTTCTCTAACTTGCTAAAGTTAGGATCGATGAGTGAAGTACGAAAGTTTTCCATCTTGTGAAATCTAGCTTTGAAATTGTTAGTCCCGGGACGTGATTTTCGATAGAAAAGTGATATTATGCAACACTTCAAAGAATATGCACGACAGAGATCCCGGAGGATTCTGAGAAATGAAATCAAATGTAACACTTCGAAGAAGGCACAAAAGATTTCGTAGCAGCAGCGATGAAATTCCACTAACAGTATCTAATTAGATCAGAACTGTACTCGTTCAGAACGAGTTGCAAGTGGATGAACAGAAGAATAAAATGGACGGAATGAGAGAACGACCTGCTGGGGTGAATGATCACCGATGCTCAAAGCTAGATTCGTCCCACACGATCAGCTTCCAGCAACCAGCAAGTTCAGAGATGAACTTTTGAAACACTCTGTTCTTCTGACTCCTCAACGCAAAGACTCCTCGGTTGGCGTTCTTCCTCTCTTCTCTGCTCTCGTGAATTTCGTAAGAAAATTGTAAGGAATGAACTGAACTGAATGAGAGAGAAGAGAGCAACTTATATAGACGTGCGCAGTAACCGTCCAGTATGCAAAACGTTTAGGACATGGGAAAAATCGCTTCCGAACGTTTCGTAACCGCTCAAATCGTGCACAGACACGATTGAGCCAATTGGCGTACAGCGCGCACCGCTGCACCAACTGCGTACAGCACGCCAACTGGCAGCGCCATCAGGCCGCGCCAACTGGCAGCGCCATCAGGCGGCACCAACTGGCGTGCCATCGGGCAGCGCTACCTGGCCGCGCCAATTGGTCGCGCCATCTGACCGCGCGATCGGGCCACGCGAACGGACGCGCGATCGGCTGCACAGAGGCTCGCACAACAAGCGCAACTTAAGCGCACTATGCGCCTAGCGACGATGCTAATGTGCAAAGTGCGCCAACAAAACGCCACATTACGTCTCATGAGCCCATGAGCCCGATTCCGAGCCCGAGCCCGAGTCCGAGTCTGATTCGGAGTTGCGAAGCCCTACGGGACTTAGCTCCAATGGAATAAATTCCAAGAGCATTACAAAAAGCATTAATGCTTCATTGTTGATTTAGCCTTTTTCCCACTAGAAAAACACCCCCACATGGCACCCATGTGCCTCTCCATAACCACATATGCATCTCTCAACAAGCAAAGCTTATATAAAGAGATATCAACCATTTGGCCTAGGCAATGTAGGACTATGTTTCTAGTGCTAAAGGCCAAAACAACAACAGAAACAACCACCTCGAGCTTGGTTTCACAACTTCAGTTCATTTCTTATTCAGTATTGGTTTCGACGCACCACATCAGATCATTAAGCATTTTGTCGTTCTTCCTCGACAAGTATTATCGTGTTGATTGTTTATGTTGATGATATCATTATATCTTGGAGTAATTTTGCTGGGATTGTAGACTTGTAGACCTACATTAGTCGTCAGTTTCATACTAAGGATTTGAATCTTCTTCGATATTTTCTTGGAATTGAGGTTGCTCGATCTAAAAAGGTTGTGTATCTATCGGCAGCGTAAGTATATTCTAGACTTGCTCTTAGAGATTGGGACGTTGGAGTGTCGGCTAGTTGAGACTCCTATGGATTATCATGACAAGCTTGATGCTGACAGTGGAGAGTTATTTGAGGATGTTGGACATTATAAACGGCTGGTTGGAAAACTTATATATCTTACTTTACACGACCAGACATCACCTATGCAGTTGGAGTAGTTATTCAGTTTATGCATGCCCCTCAGCAACCATATTGGAGGCTCTCTCTCGTATTCTACAATACTTGAAGGGTGCACCTAAAAGGGTTTGTTGCACAAACCTTCACAGTTGCTTACGGTGATGGGGTTCGGTGATGCTGATTGGGCAGGCAATCGCAATGATAGGAGGTCTACTTCTGGTTATTGTACATTTGTGGATGGCAATCTTGTCACATGACGTAGTAAGAAGCAGAATGTTGTAGCTCGTTCTAGTGCAGAAGCCAAATACCATGGGATGGCTCATACAGCTTTTGAGATGATGTGGGTGCAGTCTCTTCTTCATGAAATGGGAATTATGGTTCTTGTTCCTATGCAGATGTATAGTAACAATCAGTCGGTCATTTTCATCGCCAGTAATCCGGTGTTTCATGAGCGCACCAAGCATATCGAGGTGGATTGTTATTTTGTTCATAATTTGTTGCTTTAGAAACATATTGTCACTCCTTATGTTCGGTCTGAGAATCAATTGGGTGATATCCTCACCAAACCACTTGCTCGTGGTCCATTTTCTGATTTATGTAGTAAGCTGGACATGTCTTATCTATATGCTCCAGTTTGAGGAAGGATGTTAAAGTTATTATTGTTATTTATCTTATGAGGGTACACTAGTAATTGTGGAAGTATTGTTTATCAATATAAATGCACATGAGATGCAACCTAGTGTTTAAAGCCCTTGCAATCTCCTTTCTCATATTCTCTCTTCTCCTTCTCTTCTCTCCAAACTTCACTTCGGCCATAATTCAGTTTTAAAGATAGTTAAAGATAATCTGGTGGCTATGAAAGGACAACAAATGTCGTCATACTTGTATCAGATGGAATGGAGCACGGTTACTGGTGGTGCAGCCATCGTTATAAAGAAACAAATGGAGGATATCACAAAGTCGTGGTATATGCGTCTTGGCCACAAAAGAGAGAGAGAGAGAGAGAGAGAGAGAGATCTTAGTGAGTTGCACAAAAGGAGTTGACAAAGGGTTTTAAAAAGTGCGAGCTAGATTTGTGCAAGTATAACACGGGAAAAGTAACATAAGTAGGCTTCAAGCATGCTTATACAAGACCGAAGAACTTGTCGACTACATTTACTCAAACATATAAGGACTATCATTGATTCCATCAAAGGAAGGTATTGAGTACTACATGATAGGTGCTTTCCAGATTTCGAGTGGAAAATGGTCTCAGAGAAGTGGAAAAAGCTAACAGTAAAGTATTTGCGGGGGTAATGGAGGTGAGTAAACCTCGACAGGTTTTAGTAAGTATTATAAGGAACATAGTATACAGAGACAATGAACGGTTTCAAGACGTCCAAAGTAGAACGGGATAGCGGAGCGAATAAACATGATTCTATTATATAGGAAAATGAGTATCTGGTTATAAGAAGGCCTTATGAAGTATAAGGAGTTTCAGGACGTCCAAAGCAGAACGGGGTAGCAGACCACATGATAGGACACTATTAGAGAGGACAAGGATTATCTAGTTATAGGCAGGCCTTACGGAGGACTTCGGGACGGAGACAGTAAATTATACATATTGTTTGCTCAACATATCACAATCAACAACAATTGATCTTCATATTCCTGAAAAGATATGGTGAGGAGAGCCAGTCGGTTATGATTCTTTACGTGTGTTGGGTCCCTGCCTATTTACGTGTAAATTAGAAGGACAGAACCTAATGGAGTTAAAATTAAAGTCGAAATGATGCATTTTCTTGGGATTCAAACATTAGTTAAAGGCTACAAGTTATTATATCCAAAAAGCAGAAGAGTGTTCACTATTGATGTGATCTTCGATGAGGTTTTCATGTTGAAAGACGTGGAGAAAGAGTCTAAAGAGACGAGTAACACATCAGAAAACAATTATTCAGTATAGGTGGAAGTTTCTGGCACTAAAGAACATACGGTCATCAAAGCACCATTATAGTTTATTGATGTGGAGGCTATGTTACCTAGACTCGAGTACGAGTGTCGGGTACGGATACATATCCAAGTGTCGGGTCCTTCAAACTCATAATTGAAGGACACGGAATTGGCTAAAAAGAACCCAAATTTTGGATATCGGTATGGGGATACGACTAAAGTTTCATAAAAAAATCAACCTATAATTATAAATTACTAGTAAACTTTATTGAACTAGTTCAATAAGTCCCAAAGAGACCGCCCTTTTAGCTTCCTTACTACTTTACTACCAGTCTACTATATTAAAATAAACTATCTACATCACTACCACATTAAAATAAACTATCAACTTCACTACCAGTCTCCCGATTGTCACCATTAAGGATCTGATTGTCATCATGGAGAATTGGATACGGATTCCATACCCATACCTATGTCCTATCGGGTCGACACGGGTACTTCTCCTTAACGTGGAGAGTTTGTGTAACATAGTGCGAAGGTAACATAGAACAATAGTAATTGTTGATGTATTGCTTATCAATATTGTTGTAATTGATTGATTATTTTATGATAGTCTCCTGACCTTATATAGCCTTACAGTCAATATTATAATGATGGAATATCATGTGGCATATTCTGGCATACCAAATATGTCCGCAGGATATTCCAATATCCTTTATGCTAATACAATCTACTAAATATGACATATTAAATATTCCAACACTCCCCCTCAAGATGGCGAAAGATATTCACTAAGTCCATCTTGTCACATCCTCTAATCATGCTCACAGAGGTAAGTCCCTTGGTTAGTCCATCTGCTACCTGATCCCTGGTCCAAACGTGGCCAAACTCCAGCAATTCGTTATCCAGCTTCTCTATGATAAAGAACCTATCAATCTCGATGTGTTTGGTCCTGTCATGTTGTACTGGATTGTTGGCGATACTAATAGTTGATTGGTTGTCATACAACAACTTCATCTTGGCTCCTCAATCAGCTTCAATTCTATCAGCATGTTCTTCAACCATAGCAGTTCTGCAACTTTCAGGACCATAGCTCTGTACTCTGCTTCCGCTGTCGATCTGGCCACCACAGACTGTTTCTTACTCCTCCAGGAGACTAGGTTGCCTCCTACGAATATGCAATATCGTGAGGTAGACCTTTTGTCATTGGCACCGCTAGCCCAGTCAGAATCACAGTAACCTTCAATGCTCACATGATTGTTCTTCTTGAATACCAGCCCCTTCCCGGAGCACCCTTCAAGTACCTCAGAATCTGGTACACTGTATCCATATGACCCTTTCGTGGTCGTGCATGCAACGGCTCACCACACTCACTGCAAAGCAGATATCAGGTCGTGTGTGGCTCAGATAGATCAACTTGCCCACCAGTCTCTGGTATCTGTCTCGATCAACTGGGTCTCCAACCTCGGCCTCCAACTTGAACCTCTGGTCTATTGGCGTTGCTGCAGGTTTGCACCCCAACATCCATGTCTCTGTAAGAAAGTCCAGTGCATACTTCCTCTGAGAAAGAATAATCTCCTCTGCGTCTCAAGCGATCTCTATCCCAAGGAAGTAGCAAAGAAGACCAAGGTCCTTCACCTCAAATTCCCTGCCAAGCTTTCCCTTGAGTCGGGCGATCTCCTGCTCATCATCTCCTGTGATAATCATGTCGTCCACATACACCGCAAGCATGGTGATGTGGCCTCCACTCCGTCTGAAGAATACAATATGATCAGCATTGATCTGCTGATATTCCATCCCTATCATCGCCCTCCTGAATCTGTCAAATCATGTCTGAGGAGACTGCTTTAGTCCATAGAGGAACTTCTTCAACCTGCAGACCTTGCCCACTGTCTGGTTGGTGCCAAATCCTGGTGGTATCTCCATGTATACCTCCTCCACCAGATCCCCATGAAGAAATGCATTCTTCATATCCAGTTGGTGTAGCTTCCATCCACCATTCGCTGCCAAAGAAATCAGGGTCCTGACGGTACTCATCTTTGCAACTGGTGCAAAGGTCTCGTCATAGTCGATGTCGTACGTCTGACTGTATCCTTTTGCGACCAGTCAAGCTTTGTAGCGCTCAACCTGTCCATCTGGGTTCTGTTTCACAGTAAAGACCCACGTGCATCCGACTGCGCTCTTCCCCTCTAGCAGTCTCACCAGCTACCAAGTGTGGTTCTTCTCAAGAGCTCCTAACTCCTCGAGCATTGCCGCTTTCCACTTTGGATTGTTCTTGGCAACCTGCCAATTGTTAGGTACACTAATACTATCCAAAGATGCAATAAATACTCCATAATAAGAGAAGATGTGGTCATAAGAAACAAACTAAGCAAGGTCCCAACCATATCTGTTTGGAGGATTTTTCGTATTGCTGCGAGTGGTCCTCCGTACTGACAATGGTGTGGAAGTAGGAAGAATGATATCACCTGAAGGGGATGGTGGTGGTAGTGTAGGTGTCTCAGGAGTCGAGACGGATGCAGGCAAGGGACTTGGCACTGGCCCTGTAGGTATTGTTCCTGCAGTTTGCTTCAATCTCCTACTGTAGGTAACTAACTCCTCCTGAGCCGTAGGCCTAACACCTCTCATCTCCTCCCCATGTTCCTCTTCACCTTCCTGCTCTTCCTTAACCGTGTCTCCATGCCAAACTCCTAAATCGGTCACCACCGAGCTCTCCTTCTCCCCCTTCGGTCACCACCGAGCTCTCCTTCTCCTCCTCTCGCCTCATACAGGCAGTATTAGGCGTGTGGTTTGAAGTTCCCTCTTGACGGTAGTATGGCTCATGCTCCCGGAAGTGGACATCCATACTTGCAAACTTCTTTTCTACTGGACTCCATCACACGTACCCCTTCTGAGTCGCCGAGTAGCCTATGAAGATGCACTTAACTGCTCTAGGATCAAGCTTTCCAACTGACGGCATGTTGTCCTTCACAAAATATACGCACCCAAACACCTTCAGTGGGAGTATCCCACTATTATTGCCTTGCAATATTTCACATGGGAACTTCCATCCCAGGACCTTCGAAGGCATTCTGTTGATTAGTTGAGCTGCTGTCAATACAGCATGCCCCCACAGACTCTGTGGGACATTCATGTCGATCATCATGCTTCTTGCGACCTCCAGAAAGTGTCTGTTCTTCCTTTCTGCTACGCCATTTTGTGCAGGTGTGTATGCACAGGTGGTCTGATGTTGTATCCCGTGTAATGACAAGTATTCTGCAAGTGTTTTGTTTGTATACTTCTTTCCATTGTCAGACCTCAGTAGCTTCACAATTGCCCCATACTGAGTCTGGACATGTTTGTGAAAATCCTGAAAACAAATAGGTATATCACTCTTATTTTTCATCAAGTACAATGAGATGACACGAGAAGCACAATCAATGAAGGAAACAAAGTACTTATAACCATTCATAGTATTAGTGGCGCATGGACCCCAAACATCAAAGTGTACTACCTCAAAAACAGAAGAGCTCCTATGACCCGTACCAATATATGAACTCCTAATAAGTTTGCCTAACTCGCATGCATCACATACTAGTTTCTCTTTATTTGATTTTTCATAAATATCTGGATACAATTTACTTAAAGTGTCAAAGGAGGAATGTCCCGACCTCCTATGATGGAGTATCAAAGTATCCTCAGCCCTCATCTGCAGTCCTCCCATACCAGCCTTCTCTGCAATAGACATTAATGCCGAGTCCAGTCCTTCTCGATCCAGGTACCACAGTCCCTTATGCCAAGTGTCAGTCCCAAGTCTTCGTCCCGTCTCTTTCTCCTGGAAGATCACCTTAGGGATATCAAAAGAAACAATGCATTTAAGTTGAAGGATAATAGAGCTAATGTACAAAAGACTGACTGGAAAAGATGGAGCATGTAAAACATTGGATAATTTTACTGAACCTGTACAATTAACAGTACCCTTACCGACCACTCGCTGGAAAGTGCCATCAGCTGTCTGAATGATGTCTGCTGATGCTAGGTGAGTGTAGGAGGAGAACTTACTAGCATTCTCCATCACATGCCGAGATGCCTTCGAGTCGATAATCCAGTCTGACGATTTAAGGAAAGCAATGGATGCAAGAGCAAGTGAGTCGTCAGTACCTTCTGATGAATGGGCATACATGGCAGCATTGCCTCCAGCAAAGAATGAGGTGGACGCCTCCTCTGTTGCGCTCCTCATGTCTCCATCATTTGACGTTCGCTGCATCCTCTTGAGCATCTCCAGCATGTCCACCAGTGCCTGATCCTCCTCAGTAAAGGTGTTGCCAGCTCCTCCAACTCCTTCTGCTACCAGCAGGTTTGCCTATTAACCTCCTCGACCGTCTTGTCGACCCCCACGACCACGGCCACGTCCTCCAAAATGTCCTCGTCCACCGAATTGTCCCCGTCTACCACCTGAATCTCCCTCCTTAGGTGGTTTGGTGCAAGCATACCGATGGTGGTCCATCTCTCCGCAGTTGTAGTACTGCCGGTTGTGCTGCCAGGCCTCTCCCTTAGGCCATGTGTCGCCCGAGCTGGTGGCCGTCAGTGCTGACTTTGCTTCAGGAGGACCACCTGTCCCCGCCTGCAGTCTGATGCGTGTCTCCTCCTGGATCATGGTTGAGATAGCCTCCTCAAGAGAGGGGATCTTCGGGTGGGCGAAAAGTAGGGTCGTCCTCTGAACGAATGCTGCAGTCAGTCCTTTGAGGAATTTCATCGTCCTCTCCTGTAGACATACATGTCTGTCTTTACACTTCGGATCCCCGCAGCTTGCCCGATCTGAGGTGTGATCGTAATCCAGCCACAGACGCTCCAGCTCCGTGGCATACTCCTGCACCGTCTTCTCTCCCTATACGGTGTCGTCGATCTCCCTCTTGATCTGGAAGACCCATAAGTTGTTCCCCACACCATCATAGGTTCGCCTCAACTTCTCTCACACATCCTTCACCATCTCAATGTCGTCTATTGTGGCGGCAATAGACTGGACTAAGGAGTTGAGAAGCCAGATGTAGATCACCATATGAGTGGACTTTCACTCGTCGTGTCCTGCCGAGCCCTCGTCCGGCTCTGTCTTCTCGCCCGACAGGAATCCCTCTAGGTTCTTTCCTGCGAGGGTTTGCCTCACCTGCCGTGACCAACAAAGATAGGTAGCTGGTCCATCCAGCTTCAGATCGATGGAGGGAAGCTCCAACTTCGTCGACGTTCGTGTCGTGCTCTCACCAGCCGACATCTTCATCAACGTCGCAACCTCCGTAGGATCCAGCTTCTTGATGATCTCCTCCATCGATCCTCCTCTTTGATGATCACGTCACACCCGTCACACGACTCACGCTCGTCCTCGTCGTCCGCTTCTACATCCGAACATGTTTTTCATCAGATCTAGGCCTTCAGTGTCAACTTTCGGAACGATCCGAACAGCGGTGACGCAAGTGCCGTCGCGTGCATCAGTGTCGGCAACAGCAGCAGGAGTCGTGTGCGCCGTAGGGTGGCGCCCGGCGCGCGTGCAACAGCACCGCAGCAGCCGCCGCGGGGCACGTGGGGGCCGCGGGGGCTATGGCCGCGCGCTCGTGGGCTCTTGCCGCATGTGGGGAAGGGGGGGTGGCAGCTAGGGTTAGGGTTTGGTAGGAATAGCTGAGGGGTGGGTCGGTTAGTGGCGGCTAGGGTTAGGGTTTGTGGAAACTTGGCTCTGATACCATATTGTAATTGATTGATTATTTTATTGATAGTCCTCTTGGCTTTATATAGCCTTACAGTCAATATTACAATGATGGAATATCCTGTAGCATATTCTGGCATACCAAATATGTCTGCAGGATATTCCAATATCCTTTATGCTAATACAATCTACTAAATATGACATACTAAATATTCTAACAAATATAAATACACATGAGATACAACCTAGGATTTCAATGTATGGCTTCAACTCGTCGTGTTAAAACCCATTTCTCTCGATGCGAGTATAATTACGTGTATTTGAAGCGGCTCAAGGATAGTTCGTCGATATATCTCTTATATGTCGATGGCATATTAATTACCTAAGAGTATGGGGTAAATAAAAGGCGCTCAAAGCTTCATTGAAGTGCAGAATTTGGCATAAAGGGTTTAGCTAGAGCAAAAAATCCTTGGGATGAAAATCTATTTAGACATGAAAGATGGTAAGCTATAGCTATATCCCAAAGGAAGTATATTATGAAGGTGCTCGAGAGATTCAACATAAAGGACTTAAGACAATGAGTATCCCTATCATTGATCATTTTAAATTAACCTCCAAGGAATGTCTGAAACAAAAGAGAAGGAAAAGATCTCTCGAGTACCATATGCTAGTGCACTGGGTTCACTCATGTACGCTATGATATACACTCAACCGGATTTATCATATGCAGTCAGTTTAGTTGATCACTACATGTCAAATCCAGGGAGATTTCATTAGGAAGCGGTAAAGTAGATACTTATGTATCTAAAATGTAGTAAGGATCTCGATTTGTTGTTTCACAAGTTAGAACATGGATCGAGTCAATTGCAAGGATATACGGATTATGCTAGTGACTCGGATAAGAGAAGATCAACTATATGTTATGTATACACACTTGCAGCTTCTCTAGTCAGTTAAAAGTTGACACTTTAAGATATTGTGGCTCTATCAAATGTGGAGTTAGAATACATAGCAGTAGTAGAGGCTTCAAAAGAGGCCCTGATTAGAGAAGATGCATGTTCCTTTGTTTTTTATAGTCAGAGTACGATTCATCTTGCGAAGAATCAAGTATATCGTAGTTGAATGAAAGATATCGAAGTACGATATCACAAGATAAGGGAATAGTGCCACAAGGAGATTGACATTACAAAAATCATTACTAAGGTGAATCCGACGGATATGTTATCGAAGGTGATTCTTATGGAGAAGATCAAGTCAGTCTTGACTTCTATCCAGGTACTCGGATACGAGGAAGATTCACGGGCTCGGTAGGAGGGTCATGGCAATTTCGCAATTCTGGACAGACTATATTGGATATCGGTTTTACTATTCTAGGTAAAAGACTATGTCAGTAGGCAAGAAAATACTAAGGAGAAACTAAAGTCTAAGGAAATATAAATCCAACCGCAACAATGTTCAGAAGGTGGCTAGTTGAATAACAAGCCTAAGGTGGAGATTGGTGGAATATAGCTCATGTTCAAATAAGGAAAGCCCTATTCAGATTGAGTTTTAGATTGGTTTCGATGGCTAGGATTAGTTAACAATATTAGGAGAGCATATTTAAGGTTATTTCTAACCCTAATTTTTGTGCGTTTGAGGCTATTAAAGGTTTAAGGAGGAATTGCTCGTAGGAAACTCCAATGGAATTGAGAATAAGGAAGAGAGTTGGTTGGAGATATCATAAGGGAGGTTTGTACGATACAGTATTATTGTACTAACTCTTGTAAAGTTTTCTCTTGATTCAATAAAAAAATTCTTCCCTTGTCCCATGGATGTAGGGCAAACTTCATCGGAACCACATTATATTATTGTGCTCTTGTTTTTGTTATTAATTTCAATTATTTATACTTTGCTTGTACGTTGTCAAAAAGGGACGCTTAGCATCGTCCAAAATTTTAGAAGAACCCTGATGGAATGACTGATCAAGATCGATAATTGAGGACCATCAATCCCCCATGACGCCTAGACCAGATCATGGTATGACTTGACCAAACATAGAGCCTTTTCCGATGGCCATAAAAAGAATTAAAGCTAAAGAGGCATTGGTCAATGACAGCAGAGATATTCATAGACTTATTGGTAATAAAAATATATTGATAAACACACCTATACAGAACAATGATTGCTAGTTTCTATCTGGTTCTTTCTCTTTCACAAAAAATGATTGTGCTTTATGCCATTACTAAGAGTTAAACAAAATATTTAGCAAGATCATAATATTTACAAGTGCAAATATAATGCCATACCTTTTAATAGATTGAGGAGAAACAAGCTGCTAGAGTTCACTGTGGCTTGCAGCAATGGACCCAAAACCATGGCTGGGCAAACAGTCACGACATCAAGTCCATGTTTTGCTGCGTAATCCAGAGCATCAGCCTCTGCCAGTGTCTTGGAAAGGCAATACCAATTCTGGAAATACAAGGATATAGAAACCAGTAATAGTTCAACAGCACCAGCGATTACAGACATAATTAGATACTCGCTGAGACTTATTGTGTAAGAATTCAACAGCTCATTGGTCATAGTGTTCTACTGCAAGGGTAAACATATAAAAACTTGAGCATAATATTAATGAAGTATCACCGTCGTAATGATTTTAGTCAACTCATGCATAAACTTGCTAACCACCAAACATGCTATAAGAATAAAGAAATGCAAAGATTCACATCACGAATCATCACCACCATCAAAGCCTTCTCCCATCAAAATACTATCAGGTATAGACATGAGAAATATCCACAAATGAATTGACCAAAATTTATCACCGCCTATCAACATGTAGTCAACCATCTCTTCTGATGGCAAATTCTTATCCTAGGTAGAAGAGAAGGTCTTGCCATAAACCTTCTAGACTACTCAACTGTAGGTAGACCTACCTTTTCCCAGTCGTACAGTTTTAGCCAATTGAATGAACATACATTAGTATATTGTCCATCGCCTCCTCCTTGAAGGGTTTCATCAAGACAGGTAGAAGAACCTAAACAACTTTTCTGGGACATGAGTGATGAAAGAGACCAGAGGTTTAATGTGAAAATGTAAAAGAGAACCACAAATTTTAGTTATAGGGGATAACATCTCCAAAATAAAATTTACTTACTATTCTCTCCCAACTTGGCTGGAGGGTACAAAGATTACACCCGTAAATATCCCATAAGATTACAATGCACAGTGACTCCCTCCCTTACATGACCAAGAGATCCATAACAAGTATAGTGTTTCTATACAAATCCTTCCAAGAGATATCTTATATCAAAGGAAAACTTATATAGGGATAATCAGTCCTATTCGACTTACAGAAGATATATTAAACCGAAGAAAAGAACCCTAAATTAAACCTCTGACACAAAACCTTTGACATCTTGGATTATTCCAACTCACTTTGGAATAATCCTAGAATTGTGCAACACAAGTTGTAGCTTTATACCTTTGTTTAATCCAAATAAACAAACCAGCTAAAGAACTGAACATTCTAGTTAAATAACATTTTTCACCTTACTATTTACATTTCTAGCTCAAATAATGGTCGTTTTAGTAAAGGTTTGTCAGGATGAACTGAACTTGCAATAGGCTCCCCCTTCCCTCCTTGCATCAGCCTCTTAGATGAGTTCCTCCCCCTCATAACCAAGCTATTACATCACAATAGAATGATAGATTGTCTAGGAACATTAGGGCAAATTAAGATTGCATACTAATACCTATCAATTGTACCTTACTCGAGTACTTTACTCATATGTACTTTACTCAATTCTGACTGAATAATTATTAACAGTTGACAGCTTTAGAGAAAACGATTTGTACCCTACACACTATGGACCTTTTGAGGGAGAGGTAGGCGATATTGAAAAATCGGATCCTATTCCAGTTGGAGACATTTAGCGGATGTTTGGTATGCGGAGTACTATATAGCTAATTCTATATTCCTTGGAATCAAATTTTCGGTAATTAAATTCCATGAAAAATTATATTTCCATGTTTGGTGAACATATAAATATTCCCGAGAAAAAAATGAAAAAAGATAAAAACAAATTTTTTTAATAATGATAAAAAAACCGAGAAAAAAAAAACAACAAAAACTGTAAAAAATGAAAAAAAAAAAAAAAAATTCATTCTAAGAAAAATGAAAAAGACAAAAAACTGAAAGAAAAAAAAACATAAAACAAAAAGTCATTCTCAAAAAAATAAAAACGAAAAAAATGGGAAAAAAAACGTTCAAAATGAAAAAAAAAATTGAAAAATGAAAAAAAAATTCTTTAAAAAAAGAACAAAAAACTAAAAACAATCTTTAAAAAACTGAAAAAAACCTCAACAAATGAAAAAAAAAAACTAAAAACTAAAAACTAAAAACAAAAAAACAAAAGCAAAAGCAAAAGCAAACAGACAAAAAGACAAAATTTTAAAAACTGAAAAAAAACATAAAATTCTTGAAAAAAACTAAAAAACCTTAAAAATTTGAAAAACGAATAAAAAAAAACTGAAAACAATTCTTAAAAAACTGAAAAACCCAAAAAACCTTAAAAAATGAAAAAAAAAAGAACAATAGAACTGAAAAAATATTATAAAATGAAAAGGTATAAAAAAAAGAAAAATATATTAATAAGAGTTATAAAAAAAAGCAACAAAAAAAATTGTCGTGCAAAAAAAAATATACCCACCTATTCTTTAAGGAATAGGATTCCGATGTTTTGTGGGTAAATTGTTTACCTGGGCATTAGTAATTCAAAAGAATAAATTTTTATAACCTAAACAGAACAGGTTTCACATTCTAAATTTTTCTGATAATAAAAAAAAATCACGTGTACCAAACGTCCCCTTAGTTGCTTTTGCTTATACTTTTAGTAGAGCTTTATTTGTGCCTCTGATTTTCCTTTTGGAGTCATAAGGACTTCAATTAATTAATTAATTAGTTTACTTTTATTTATTTGTTTTCTTATCTACATGTTTAGTTGAAAATGAGCTAGATAGTAATTGTTGTTTTGATTATGAAGTGTATGGACATTATGTTGACATCGAGAGGTATAGACAATGTTCTACTGTCGACACTGCAGCTTAAGCTGGACTTGGCCATGCACTCGTACCTAATTATTTGGGAATGGATCGTGACACTTTGTTTAGTGACATGGGTTGGGGGAGAGACGAACCTAGCTGGATCCTTCGTCTATAACATCAGTCGGACCTTCCTTCTTCCATCCTAGATGAACAACCTTTTTGCCACATCAACTTACTCGGTTCACGTCAACAGTTGTCGGGACCGTACCAACACATCAAATAGGATGTCCAATGCACTATGCCATTCATGAGGACATAAATGTGTGGTTTTCAGACAAGTTTTTGCTCATTTATTTTGATGGCAATGTGATCTATAAGGAGAAATCTTATGTCAATTTGGAAAATGTTCTAACTATGTAAGTCAAAAAAAAAAAAAAATAGGTAACTCGGGAAGACCATCTTGACACTGTTGTTCCTTACTTTACACGTTGGGGAAAATGTGACTCAATTCGAGTATGTTTGTATAACCACATCATTCAATTTTCTTACTTCGTTGTTTCAAATGATGGTCTAGTAGTGGGCACTGATACAGTCAAGGCTATGAGAGAGTGAGCTAGAACTTCAAGCATTCCTAAGGCCAGAATATTTCATATCGACTGTCGGTGCAATAATCCTCATAGATATTAATGTAATGTGAAGAACGATAGGACAGGAATATCCATACTACAACTTCTCTAAGTATATCAATACATCCCTCCACGTATCTTATTTAATGTCCAATGATACTCTTGGCAGCAAAACTCTTAGTTTCCAACAACCTTTATGGCCACAAATCCTCTATTGAGTGATAACAACCCTTATGGATTCAAATTCGTCGACCCAAGATGTATGTTACCTGGACTCGGGTACGGATGTCGGGTACGGATACATATCCAAGTGTCGGGTCCTTCAAATTCATAATTGAAGGACACACGGACACGGCTAAAAAGAATCCAAATTTTGGATACTGGTACGGAAATATGATTAAGGTTTCATAAAAAGAGAATCTATAATTATAAATTACTAGTAAACTTTATTGAACTAGTTGAATAAGTCCCAAAGGGACCGTCCCTTTAGCTTCCTTACTACTTACTAACAGTCTACTATATTAAAATAAACTATCTACATCAATACCAGATTAAAATAAACTATCAACTTCACTACCAGTCTTCCGAATGTCACCATGAAGAATCCGATTGTCACCGTAGAGAATCGGACACAGATTCCATACCCATACCCATGTCCTATCGGGTAGATACAAATACTTCTCCTTAAAGTGGTCCGGGTAACATAGCCCAAGACTCCCTCCCCATGACATGTTGTCCGCTGCACGACGACCATCAGAACCATAACCATCGCAAGCCTTGCAGCAACAAATCCCCTTCCCCCTTAACCCCAAGCGATCACCCCAAAATTGACCTTGAAGATAAATCTCAGTTTCCATAAACAGTTTGTGTTCAAGACTTTGATGGTCCAGCCTTCCATGACACCCCCCCCCCCCCCCCCCCCCCCCCTTCCCAGCATACCAGGTCTTTTATCCATCTATGACCATAATACCCATCCCTGGTGTTTTTAAATCCCTTATCGATTGAGCACACCCTGACATCCCTTCTAGTGCATGATTAGGCCCGCCCCATTTCATATCCCTTCTCTTCAGTTCATGACTCACTTGGTCCCATAGGTATTGGATTATTATTTTTGCCAAATACTCATATGTTGGTATGATGTTGTCCTTGTGCTTTATGGACTGGACATTAACAAGACTCTCCTTTAGTTTCCTACTATCTAGGCCCAAACTCTCAATTACTTTGTTGATTTGAACCCATCCCCCTGAATGTTCTTTGGATAAAGCTGACTATAATCCTCACATCTCAAATCTTGGTCCTCCTTTGCAGCCAGTCCAATTATGCACCAGATTTTCTCCTTCTAGCCCTTTTACTTCATTTTGACTTGCATCCGCCTTGCTATTCTCTTGATCCAATGCAGGTCTTTCTGTTTGCTCTGATATAGTTTGGTCCAGACCATGACGACCTTGCACTAATGAAGATATATTCACCTGATCACCATAGGTTTCACTATTAGCTTCTGTTAGCCCAATGATTGTATCATATTTTGAATATGGCTAATCAATTAAGTTTAACATAATAATGTCACTAATATTCATGTAATCACTATCATGTTGCTACTTAAACTTAGCATTATTCTACTATTATTTAAATTTATCATACTGCTATACTGCTTTGCGTCTAACATGTACTTATAGACAAACCGTAAGCATGATCAAATCAGGACATATTTAATGAAGATGATGGGCCAAAGACGACGTTATACGAGAAGATTTCTCTGAACCGTCCAACGACCTATCCGGGACCTCGCACTCAGGGGTTCCGCTGTCCGGTCAGGGGACATGGGTCGAGGGGGCAGCGTCCCATGTAGGGGTTCGGGAAAGAAGCCCCTGAAAGGTATTCAGATTTTCAGATCTGTTTATCTTTGGACAACTGCCGTCAAGGAAAAAGGGGTCTTCAAGTTTGCTCAAATGTCAAGAAGAAATGCGTCATCAAAGTGCTCATCTCCTTATATTTTATTCTGTATTTTATCATTTTTTATAAGACAATATGTGCATTGAGTCGTGCTGGAACTTGGTTGGCTTCCTATACCTCACAAACCAAAAATTCAGTCTATTCAAAAAGAGCCCAAAAACCTACTCAAATTTCACTTTGACCAACTTGGTCAAAGGGCAACCGAACTCGGTCACCCTGAACCAGTATTTCTTTGGATTAGGTCTTCCTGTAGAATCGGCTCCAACGTTCGATTTTCTGAACGTTAGGGAACCGAACTCTCCCGAGTTCGGTCCCCAGAACCCTTATAAATAGAGAAGAAAACCCGATTCATTTCAACTCACTCATTCTTTCTTCTTCTATCTATTCAAGAGTTCTATCTGAGCTTTAACCTTTCTACCTACCAAGTTTATAACCCACAGCCAACTATATGCGAGTGCGGTCTTGATTTATAAGTTGGTTCGAGTTGTAAATAGCTTGAAAAATATTACATTTTTCATACTGTTCCAGAAGTCGGCAAGTCCTTCGGATTAAAGGCTTGCAAGTTGAAGTAGTGCTTTTTGGATAAAAAAAGCACGTGTTGTAAGGAGCTACAAGCGCTTCGGACTCAAAGTTTGTGTTTCACGAGATAGTGGATTCAACATCGAGCTAGAGTACTCGAGACTGAACTAGTCCTCTAAGAGGAAAACCAGTATAAACCTTGGTGTTTGTGTTTGCTTCTTTGAACTCATTTACATTATACATTTATTTTTACTGCCTACTTCGTATTAGTTTGATTACCGCCATAATTATTTTTAAGTGGTGATTTTTATTCCGCTGCATACACGCTCTCTATTCACCCCCCCCCCCCCCCCCCCCCCCCCCCCTTAGAGGTGCTCAACGTTCCTACAATTGGTATCAGAGCAAGGATTCTATTATTTGGCTTAATATTCTTAGAGTAGATCCTTATTATCAATTGTTACCCTCTGATTCCAATTTCCTATAATTGGTATTAGAGCGGGTGCTTGTTATATAGATATTATTGCTCATACCAATTGGTCCTACACTTGGTATCAGAATAGGTTATATACAAATATAACACTCTAGAGTGAATACATATAACAGTCGTGAAATCTATATTCACGATGAATGGCAGTCCACAAATAGACCCCCACTATTTGATGGAACGAACTATACTTATTGGAAGACATAAATGAGCTTCTACCTGAAGTCTCTAAACTTTGACTTATGGTTATGTATTGTCAATGGCTACAAAAAGCCTACTATCACCTCTATTCTCACTTCCTCTATTATTAACAAGCCTTATTATTGTTACACGGAGGAAGAAAATAAGTTAGCTAGCCTTAATGCAAAAGCAATGCATGCTTTTTATTGTGCTGTAAACATAACTGTATTCAATATTATTACTACTTGCACAACATCTCATAAAATTTGGAAACTTCTTGAAGCTACTTATGAGTGCAGGAACGAAAGCAAAGCTAGCAACTCCAGAGAAGAGGATAGTCCTCATAATGATACAAATATGTGCATGTTGGAATTGGGATTTAAGGTACAACACAATCCCTTATATGAAGAAGAGCTTGTATGCCACAACTGCAGAAGATCAGGCCACATCATAGAAGATTGCTCTACTACAGCTAGAAAGAAGAATCGCTACAAACGATCAAACAAAGGAAGGTCGTCGTCTCGCAAATACGCTAACACGAACATATGGTGTGAAAGCGAAGCAAGCGATTCTGAAGAAGAAGAGAGATCTCGTCGAGCTGCAAATATATGCTCAATGGCATTATCCAATGAGGTACAGAATAATCCTTTTATTGAAGAGAATGAATTCCCTTATGATGAGTTATCTGATGCTTTCACTGATCTATTGAAAGAACACAAGAAAGTATTAGATAAGTATAAGCAAGCTAGAAGGATATTCTATCCTATAAGCGTGAGAATGAAAATCTTACTTGCTTATTGAATGATGCTAGAAATGCTTCTACTTCTGATAATTCTACTGAGATTTCCACAATTGAGTTTAGATTGCATAAGGCACTTGATTGCATTAAGAAAAACACTCAAGAAAATGCTAAACTTAAGGAGGATTTAGAATCAGAAAAGAAGAAGTATTCTATTGCTTTACTTAGAGTTGATGCATTTACTGTCAAACACGATATTTTGATTGCATGCTCTAAGAAGTTAGAGATAAGATTGGGTAAACAAGTTGTTCAACCCAAGACACACTCATACACAAGGCATGTGACACAACCCAAGATTCAAAAAGGATCTGGCACAGGTAAGGTTAAACATAACTATGCTTTTTATTATAGTCAATCATGCAAGACACATTATACCAAATCACGTTCTCATACTGATGCACATTGCACAAATGTCTATTCTTCTTGTCATTGTTGTGATATGAACGGACACATTTCTAGTCAATTTCAGACTAGAAAACTTGTTGATATAAACTTGTGCAAATCGGTTCCTAAGACTAACAAATGTGGATCCAAGTTTTGGATACCAAAGTCTTCATTTCTTGGTACAGGTGAAGGTTCTTATATCAAGTAGAACCAAGGAGCATGTTGGTGATTGCAAAGCTACAAAGGTCATTTTCCAAGCAATTACACCAACATAAGTATAGTCATTAGAACCACTTTGGTAACATGCTAAATGATTTTTCTTGAATGATTCTAATTATAGAATCTAGCATGTTCTTATTGATGTCTTGTTATTAGCTCTCACTGATATCATTTAGTTGTTTATTGTTTAAATCAATGTGAGATATAATCCTAGCTTAAATGATTAGTTCACACTAAATAGTCTTTTACTCACTTTCTATTAGTGTGACGTATTTATCTATGTATGCTCTTTACTCTTAGTCTTTATCTATGAAGCATGCATACCACTCTAGTCCATAGGAGCTAAAGTTTTTTTTGAGTTAATGTATTTTTGACTGTGTCTTTAATATTTTTAAATTGGTTACTTCTTACCGATTTGTCTTTAACATGTCATATTTACTTTGGTCGGTATTTTGTGAATATGTATATTCAGCACAAGTCTCCTTTTATTTGAAAAGTATATACATATACTTTTATGTTAACATTGTGCATGCATAATATATTCACTACTGATTCTTATATTTTATTCTAATTAACTTCTTATGAATAAATTACATCATTGCCTAATAAAGCATATTTATACATGTTTTTTATCTTGTGATAATTTGTCAATGCTTATTAAGGATACATAACTACTTCATATATTGTCATTTATATATTCCTCATGTATTTCTTATATTGATATATATTTTTGTATAAATATCTTTATGGAGGCATATGAGTTCAGCTCAAGTTCTATATTATTTTGAAAAATATTTAATTATACTTGTTATCTTCAAACTTGTGCTTACCTCATACTTTAGCTATTGATTAATTTTAATGATAATATTTTTGGCTTTCTGGTTAACATTTTGGATACATGACTCTTACATATTTAAATTATTTCATGTATGCCTTTTTAGATATCACCAAACTTATTAGTGCACATTTATATTATATATTTCTCTCTATAGTGCACTATGATTTTTTTTTAAAAAAATAGTTTTAGTATTTTGATCTTGATGATCACTCTTTGCTCATTCTTTGGGCATTTACTTCTCTTATACTTAGCCAGGGATTCTGGATTTCGATGTTGTTTGATGATATTGGATATATTCCTTTAAATCTAAGTTCTTAAAAGTAGAGATCATTTTGGGTACAAGCCGAAGGGCCCTTCTGTCATACATGTGTAAATAGCCTAAAGCGACACGGTGTACTAGTCTTTGGACTGCCGCTAGCTGGGAACCGGCCCCTACAGCTAACACAAAGTGATCAATACTTTATAGACTTAAGATTTATTAAGGTCTACTTGCAACTATTATCTAGTTTTGGATCCAAGGCACTGAACCCAGTCCTCTAGGCTCCAGAATACATCAGCATATCTAGGCCCTACATTTTGATTTTTAAATGCTATATATTTTATTGTTATCCAATGATTTTGTAGCACATATAAGGATACATGTAATTGATACATCTTATGCTTATAGCTACAAATGATTTGAATTTTTTGTTGTTTGAGATCTTTCGATTCCAGTGGGTACACTTATATCGTCATAATATTTTGCTTTCTCTAAATCGATCTATAATCTTGGATTGATCTCAATTCTAAGCAAAAAGATATGGATTTCGTCTTTAGATTTGGACTTTCATTTTGACGGACAATATTATCTTTTAATATTTTCACAAAAGGTAACATATGTTGATCTAACTTGTCTATTGTGAGATACTATTGTATAGATCAATTTATGTCGTCTTTTGACTTATTCATCGTATTTTGATTCTATTGCATAGATCAATTTATGTCGTCTTTTGACTTATTCATCGTATTTTGATTATTATATATGCTGAATTGAAATATCTTTTGATTGGTGTATCTTAAGTGTTCATTTAATAAATATTATCTCTTTTGTCTAAAGATGATTGTTTTCATTTTCATAATTTTTTTGTCTTATATGCATTAAGCAAAGGGAAGAAAGATGCACATCTAAGATATTCCTTAGACATTGTGATTATTGATTTTATCTATCTTATGCATATAAATATTTTTTGAACTAGATACACATATTCTAAGGGGAAACAAATTAATTGTTTCAGTTCATTTATACCCTTAATATGTGGTATACCTAGTTCATCATGAACATATTTTTTTATTTAAAATATCTTGTTGATTTTTTCATGATATTTTGATTTTTAATGATTTTATGAGAGAATATATGAATGTTCTTTTTTTTCTTGGTTCTCTCATTTTCATGGGTTTACAAGTTATAATTTTCCTATATTACCTTGATTTTCTTATCTTGATAATAGTTGAGCTATTATTATGATTTTGGCTTTCCTTGTTGAGGTTTTATCTCAAAGTTCATGATTACCTATATTTAGACCGGTCATACTTTGCGGGAGAGTATTCAAGTCGACTGAATTTCTCCTTCTCAAGTATTTTCTCTCCATTACCTTCATGTTTATCTAACAGATACTCATATATCATGCTAAAGTAATTGAGTTCAAACGCATGAACTTGGGTAAGTAGATATATTCTAGTATATCTATTTTAATTTATTTTCAATGATTATTCTTTATGGAAGTGATTCACTAATTTGTATGGGTAAATTGTGGATCAGATTTTTTTGTGATCATTGTTAAAAGTATTATTATATCTTCTAAACATATTATATTTGGTATTTTATATTAGTATATACTAGACCTACATGGATTATTTATGACCAATGATTGATTTCTACTATATTGGTATCTATTTTTTTCTAAATCCTTTATTGGTCGCTTTCCAAACTATAGATATTTTTTTTATCAGATTTTGGTTTGAACTATGATCATTGTTCATGATTATTTCTGCCTTCCTTTTATTATGATTAATTTCGTTTTATATCTTATTACGAGAGAGCTTATTTTTTATCATGTTAATGGGAGAGAAATAAGTTTAAGTTAGCACACAATATTCTACTATTATGTGTTTATTAGTGATACATGCATCTATTGTATCTATCTTAAACTTAACTGATTTGTAGGAGGAGATTGTTAGCCTAATTATTGTATCATATTTTTCAATATGGGCTAATCAATTAAGTTTAACATAATGACGTCACTAATATTCATGTAATCACTATCACGTTGCTACTTAAATTTAGCATTGTCCTATTATTCATTAAATTTATCATACTGCTATACTGCTTTGCGCCTAACATGTACTTATAGACAAACAGTAAGCATGATCAAACTAGGACATATGTAATGAAGATGATAGGCCAAAGACGACGTTTATACGAGAAGATTTCTCTGAACCGCCCAACGACCTTACCCGGGACCTCGCACTCGGGGGTTCCGCTGTCCGGTCAGCGGATATGGGTCGAGGGGGCAGCGTCCCCTGTAGGGGTTTGGGGGCAAAGCCTCCAAAAGGTATTCAAATTTCAATATCTATATATCTTTGGACAACTGCCGTCAAGGAAAAATGCGTCTTCAAGTCTGCTCAAATATCATGCGTCATCAAAGAGCTCATGTCCTTATATTTTATTCTGTATTTTATCTTTCTTTTATAGGATAATATATGCATTGAGTCGTGCTAGCACTTGGTTGGCTTCGTATACCCCACAAATCAAAAAGCCAGCCCATTCAAAAAGAGCCCAAAAACCTAGTCAAATTTCACTTTGACCATCCTGGTCAAAGGGCAACCGAACTCGGACCGAGTTCTTCCCGAACTCGGACCGAACTCGGTCACCTTGAACCAGTATTCCTTTGGATTAGGTCTTCCTGTAGAATCGGCTTAAACGTTTGATTTTCTGAACGTTAGGGAACCGAACTCTGCCCGAGTTCGGTCCCGAGAACCCTTATAAATAGAGAAGAAAACCCCATTCATTTCAACTCACTCATTCTTTCTTCTTCTATCTATTCAAGAGTTCTACCTGAGCTTTAACCTTTCTATCTACCAAGTTTACAACCCACATCCAACTATATGCCAGTGCGGTCTTGATTTAGAAGTTTGTTCAAGATGTAAATAGCTTGGAAAACATCCCAATTTTCGTACTGTTCCAGAAGTCGGCAAGTCCTTCGTATCAAAGGCTTGCAAGTTGAATTAGTGCTCTTCGAATAAAAAGCACGTGTTATAAGGAGCTACAAGCGCTTCAGATTCAAAGCTCGTGTTTCACGAGATAGTGGATTCAACATCGAGCTAGAGTACTCGAGAATGGACTAGTCCTCCCAGAGGGAAACCAGTATAAACCTTAGTGTTTGTGTTTGCTTCTCTGAACTCATTTACATTACGCATTTATTTTTATTGCCTACTTCGTATTAATTTAATTACTGCCATAATTATTTTTAAGTGATTATTTTTATTCTGCTGCATATACGCACTCTATTCAACCCCCCCCCCCCCCCCCCCCCTAAAGAGGTGCTCAACGTTCCTACAACTTCATGTTAAGTATTAGTTATATTAGTCATTGGCCTTTGTCCCACATCGGGTAGAGACAATAATGAGAGGCTAGCCTCCTATATATATATATATATATGTAGTTCCTCATGAATGAAATCAATCTAATCATTTCCTTTTACATGGTATCAGAGCCGCTCCCGCCTCGACACAATCAAAAACTTCCACCCTCTCTTGCATCAACACATGTCGTATATTTCGGCCAATTGGCACTAACCCATCAAGACTCGGGTTCCTCTGAATGTTGTTATCGCGGCCCAAGCCCATGTCATCTAAGGTCTTTTGATGGGCTGAACAATTCTTCCCATCTTGCAGCCTGTTCAATTTATGTTTCCCTTTTGCTGGGACCGAATGTATGTTGAAGTACTAAATAGGGAGGGATTCTTGAACTCAACCCATGTTATTCCCGAAACAGACATAGATGGAAGAATAGTCAGAGACAGAGACTTCAATATGCAAAAAAAATTGCTCTTTGTTCTGAATAGAACGATCAGAGACAGAGACTTCAATGTGCAAATAAATTTGCTCTCTGTTTTGATTTTATAGGATTTCAGAGACTTCCTGCAAACAAGTTTGCTCTCCTAATTTTCTTGAGACTTTGGAGATTCCTGCAAACGAGTTTGCTCTCCAGAAGTACCTGAACTGAGTTTCAACACTTTGGAGATTCCTGCGAACGAGTTCTCTCTCCAAAAGTGGCTGAACTGAGTTTTATGATTTTGGAGATTCCGGCAAACAAGTTTGCTCTCCAAAATATCCTGCAGCCAACCAAGAAGAAGAAGAAGAAAGAAAGAAAGAGGAGCTTTCAATAGTCATGTTGGGGTGATGAAAATCACCGTTGCTAAAAGCAAGATTATCCTTTATACGATATGCTTCCCAGAACCAGCAAGTTCTCTACAGAACCTCTGAA
This sequence comes from Iris pallida, assembly GCA_029216955.1. NCBI lineage: Eukaryota > Viridiplantae > Streptophyta > Magnoliopsida > Asparagales > Iridaceae > Iris > Iris pallida. The sequence goes on from JANAVB010031617.1 coordinate 53,655,377, forward strand.
ACGCTCGTTAGTCAACTTTTTGTGACTCGAACGGGCTCCCTTTACTTTCTTATTTAGTGCATCTTACAAAGAAGGCCAGGGGACTCTATATACAGAGTAGAGTGAGACTTCACTTCTTCTCCTATCCGATGTGGGACTAAAATATCAATACTCAAAAATAAAGTTTGATATTTTAGATCATCCCGCAATCAGCATAATCGTGTGCAAGTCCACGCCTACCCCCCAAATGTGCCCGTGCATGCACGAAGTATCCTGGAGCCCGTATTCGAGTCCGAATTCGGATGGCAAAAAGCAACAAGCTTCCTTGTTGGAGTTGGTCATTTTTTCTTCTAGAAAAACACCCCACATGGCACCCACATGTGCCCCACCATACCCCATATGCATACCTCAACACACACAAAGCATTATATTGAGATACCCACTTAGTGGTGTAGACGATGTGGACCTATTTTACAGTAGTCCAAAGACAAAAACACCAACAATCCCCCACATATCTCAATATATATGGGTTGAGAGTTCCCCAGAGTGACTGCCCTTCATGCATTAGGATAGATGTCGCTACGACTTGAATTTTTCCGCATGGGTTAAATAACAGCATGATACAAGAATGGACTAAGCCTTGAATTCTGCACCATTACTGCAATTCTTCCCACTCACATAATTGTAGGAACCCTAGACGGGGGTGAATAGGGTCAAGCTAACTAATCAAGCACTTAACACAAGCTAATGGGCAATTTAAAAATATAAGTGCAAGAGAAGAAGCAACAACAATACCTACACACGATATATCCTGGTATCCTCCCAAGGGGCACTCCAGTCCCGAAACTCTCTCCGGCTTTAATCCACTATTTGAGTAAATAGTTACACACGAGTTTGGATCCGAAGAACTCGTCAACTTCAACACGAGTTTGGATCCGAAGGACTCGCCAACTTCTTACACGAGAGCTTTAGTCAGAAGGCCTCTCCGACTTCAACCGAGAGTTTGGATACGAAGACTCTCCAACTTCAACCGAGAGTTTGGATCCGAAAACTCTCCAACTTCAACCTTTCACAAAAGGTTTTGATCTCCTTATACAATAAGATGAAGATCTCACTTTTCAACTCAATAACTCTAACACAATTTGTGGATGGCAAATGAAAGCTTTGTAGAGTTTGGATAGGCTTTGGTGGTTTAGAAATTTTTAGGCTCAAAACATCAACCTTGAATGAAGGGTTCAAGACTATTTATAACCAAAGCATTGAAAAGAGCTCAAAGGCAACTTTTCAGTCGATAATCGGTATACAGTCGGTATACTGTCGGTATACCGTCGGTATGTCGATCTGGAATGCAACGGCTAGAAATATAGTCGTTGGGATCATTAAATGCTCGATATCCGACCGTTGGAATTTCAACGTTACTGAATCGGTATACCGTCGGTATAGATCGGTATTCCGTCGGTATGTCGATTTTGTAGACAAACTTTCTGTGAACAAAATCGGTATACCGTCGATATAGACCGGAATACCGTCGGTATGCCGATTTCTATCCAAAAATGATCCTGGGCTAATTTCTACCCTAACTTTCGATTTTGCCATCCATTTCTTGTGTTTACAATTATTCCTAAGACTCATTACAGACTCCAGATATACTTAGGCAGGTGTAGGCTTCTTCTGAGTCTTGAAATGATGATGGCATGGCCTGACTTCTTCCTTTGATAGGAGATGGCTTTTTCCCTTGGCGGCAATTGTCCAAAGATACTCAGTTTGTGAAAACTGAATACCTTTAGGGGGCTTCGCTCCCGAACCCCCGACGAGGGGCGCTGTGTCACGCCCCGCTCCCGTAGGAGCGATCGTCCTCGCTAAGGCGTGATGTCGCACGAGCCTAGATTGCGCTCGTGCAAGGCAGGTTCCATAACGACCGATTTCAGCGGCTGCGATGGGGTCGTCGCACAGAAGTCCCAAGCAGAGACATTGAATAACAGCAGCGAAATTTAGAACAAAACACAAGTCATTCAAAGAAGCTCTTTATTGATATTGAAACAACGGTTACATTGGGGGCGCAAGGCCAATATTACCATCACTCAAGCTCACTCT